>PJEM01012311.1:0-47839 GCA_004023845.1 Helogale parvula | reverse complement strand
CGGTTCTGTGTCTCCTTCTCTCTCTGCCCCTCCCCCTCACATGCTCTGTCTCTCTCTGTATCAAAAATAAATAAAACATTAAAAAAAAGACACAGTTTAACGATAACCCACAACCCTCGGGAGAGGAAGGGGGAAAGAGAGCGGGGATGAGTGAGGGACACAGATCAAGGGAGACTACTGAATACTGGAGACGAACCATGGACTGAAGGGGGAGGGGGGGAAGGGGGTGATGGTCATGGTGGGGGGCACTTGAGGGGAGAAGCACTGGGTGTTATACGGAAACTAATTTGACAATAAACTATTAAAAAATAAAAAAAATTAAAAAAAATAAAAAATAAAAAAAAAAGACACAGTTAAGAATATAAATAGGCAAGCCATAGACTGGGAAAAAATATTTTCATACATACATCTGGGAAAGGATTTGTAATCTGGAATTTACAAGGTGTCCAAAAATTTGATCGGGTTCTAAGAGTCAGGCCTTAAATAGCTTTAAAGTATTGAAAGCTCAAAATTGCTTGTGTGCCACGTGTGTGAGTAGGTCCAGAGGCGCACTGCCCACAGAGCTTTCTGTGTTGATGCCATGTTCCCTATGTACTGTGTCCAATACCTAGCCACCTGCTCTTTGTAGCTATTGAGCTCTAGAAATGCGGCTAGTGAGACAGAGGAATTGAATCTTCAGTTTTGTTTTTAATTTATTTAAATTTATTTTTTATTTTTTAATTTTATTTATTTATTTATTTATTTATTTTGAGAGAGAGAGAGAGAGAGAGGGAGACAGAGCACAAGCAGGGGGAGGGATGGAGAGAGGGGGAGGGACAGAGAGAGAGGGAGACACAGAATCTGAAGCAGGCTCCAGGCTCTGAGCTGTGAACACAGAACCTGATGCGGGGCTCAAATCCATGAACCATGAGATCATGACCTGACCTGAAGTCAGATGCTTAACCAGCGGAGCTACCCAGAAGTCCCTAATTTATTTAAAGTTAAATAGCCATGATATTGGATGGTTCAGGTCTATGGGATAAAGTCCTGAAAATAGAAGACATAAATCAAAAAACATATGCTCTGGTAACTTTGATAATTATAGGCAAATTGCCCACAAAGGAGATTATATTGTCCATTGTTGCATAACAAATGACCACAAACTTAGCGGCTTAAACAATGCACGTTGTTGATTATCTCACAGTTTCTGTGGGTGAAGGGCAGGGGCACAGCAGGACTGGGTCACCTCACACTACAGCAGACAGGTCTCCCTGCAAATTTCCTTAGGATCATACTTAGTTGAATAACTTTTTTATGTCTTTATTTTATTTTGAGAGACAGAGTGAGCAGGGGAGGGGCAGAGAGAGGGAGACACAGAATCTGAAGCAGGATCCAGGCTCTGAGCCGTCAGCACAGAGCCCGATGCAGGGCTTGAACCTACGGACTGTGAGATCATGACCTGAGCCGAAGTTGGCCACCCAACCAACTGAGCCACCCAGGCGCCCCTTGAATAACTTTTTAAAGGATCTGCCACCACTCACCTACCTCACCACCCATTAGAGACCCCATTTTTCTCCCCTGAGCCTTGCAGAAGCCCTGGCATACAAGAAACTCTTTGTTGCCTAAATGAGTCTCTGTTGGTGGTGAAAATCAAGTCTACCAATGGGCACCTGGGTGGCTCAGTGGCTTAAGTATCTGACTCTTGATTTCGACTCAGGTCATAATCTCAGTTTGTGAGTTTGAGCCCCACGTCAGACCCTGAGCTAATAGTGCAGAGCCTACTTGGGATTCCGTGTGCGTGCGTGTGTGTGTGTGTGTGTGTGTGTGTGTGTGTGTGTGTCAAAATAAATGAATAAAAAGGCTTTAAAAAAATCAGGTCTGTGAAGTCATTGAGTAGGACCGGCACCCCCAATCCAGGCTCACAGAAGTTCTTAGATGATGTGGGCAGCCTGAGAGAGGCTGACCAAAACTAAAGGAGAGGAAGAGACTGTTGTGGGAAATAGTTTCCTTAAGGACATTAAGAAGGGAAGGTTCATTTAACACACATGATTAGCTTGATTGTGGTGTGAAAAATAGCGAGTATGAGTGTGGAGATGAGGACTGGCAATGTATTTGCAAGCTGAGAAGGGATAGGGAAGATATTCTCCCTGGGGATGCCTAGGAAAACCAGGCAGGGATGGAGCACATTGAAGCTAGCCTCAGCACTGATGGGGGAGGGGAGGACAGCGTAGGCTAGCGGTTCTCAGAGCATGGCCCCTAGTCCAGGAGCACCAGCCTCACCTGGAAAACTTGAATGCAAATCCTTGGCCCTGCCTCCCCTGGCCTGCTGCATGAGAAACTCCGGAGTTTGGCTTCAGCAATTGGCAGTTTAAGAAGACTTCCAGGTGACTGATACACAGGTACCCCTAAGTGCGCAGATACCCACGCCCCACTGCGTGCGTTCAAATCCTATCATTTTCCACCTGTGTTAAAAGGTAATTTCATCTCTTTCTGCTTCAGTTTGCATAACTGTAAAATGAGGATACTAGAACCTAAGTCATAGGTTGCAATGAGGATTTATTTATGTAAAATGCTTAGAATAACAAGCAGAAAAAGTTCACTATTAATATTACGATCCTGTCCTTTTGTCTCTGTGACTACATATATAAGCTCGTGATAAGTTCATTTCCAGAGCCCAAACTGGTGGCAGTCAAACTGAAGCCCAGACCTGGCAGGGGCTGGCAGCAGCTACAAGGCTAACAGAAAGTCTTGTAAATACCTACAGCACACCTCTGCCTCTGCCAAGGCCACCCCATCCCTGGAGGCAGACAGGGCATATTTGGCTGGAAAGAGATCAGATGCATGGCTGCCTGCCATAGGAACAGGAAAAAAGAAAAACAGTGTAAGACATTTTTACAGTAAAAGTGTAAACATTGTCCCCCTTGGGCTACTGCATATACACACCAACTTATTTATTGGTGAAAAGATGCCCGTATGGATAGCTAAAAATAATCCTCCTGCATTCAATTAACCTGGCTAACAAACAGGATTTATTTGTCCTGCGTAGACTACATACTTCGAGGCCTCTGTGGCCTTTCGAGGTGGAAAGTTAATTGACCGGTGATTATCCTGGTTAAGGAAACCTGGTTAGAACTGTTAGCGGAGCCTGCCTTTTACCACGATGTATCTTTTGTTAAATGGGCTGTCCGCAAGAGCCAATTTGGTGCAGTAGAAAGTGGAGAAAGTTGGCATTCAAAACATCTGGGCTCCAGGTCGGCTGCCTTCTTGAGAGACTGAGGTCTAAACTACCTCAGGAAGCCTCATCTTCCCAGTCTATACAGAGCTGGAGCTGGGCCCCATCACCAAGGCCAGAAGGTTTGTGAATACAACCCTGAAAAATTGTGACTCCCTGAGGGAGCCAAGCCTCCCACTTCTGCTTTCAGTAGGCCAGCTCAGTGCGGCCATAGCCTGCCTTCAATGCCTCTAGGAATGGCTACTCCCCCTTCTCAGCATCAGCATGAATTAATACTGTCTTGTTTCCACTGTATTTTTACCATGCTCTTAGAAATAAAGGAGATTTGGGGTACCAGGGTGGCTCAGTGGGTTGAGGGTCTGACTTTTGATTTTGGTTCAGGTCATCATCTCATGGTTCCTCAGTATGAACCCCGAACCCCGTGTTGGGCTCTGTGCGGGGAGTGTGGAGCCCGTTTAGGATTCTTTCTCCCTACTTCTCTCTCTGCCCCTCCTCACATGCATTCTCTTTCTCCCCTCAAAATAAATACATGGACCTTAAAAACAAAAAGATTTTTCTGTTTGTAGCTCAGGAGTGATCTCCCCTTAAAATTTGTTTGCCTAAAAAATAAAATAAAACTTGTTTGCCTAAGTTTAAAGAAAAGGCAACTCGATTTGGGGTAAAATACTAAGTAATAGTAATGATTTAAATGGAGGAAACACCTGGAGAGACACAAAGCCTGTTCCAACTCTGCCGGTCTCTGGATGCAACTTCCGCATTTTCCAGATTTCCCTCGACTCGCCCTCCCTCCCTGCCAGCGGCCCGAGAGCCAGGAGGCGTGGCCCACTCGCTAGTCCCTCCCCAGCTTCGCGCCCTTCCCACAAGCCACGCCCCAAACGCGCCTCACCGCACAGGGTCCCGCCCCCGCCCCGCCCCTCCGGGCCTCGAGCCCCGCCCCCAGCGCGCTGGCCTAGGGCCGCCGCCCCGCCCCCTCGGGCTCCTCCTTCTCGGCCGCCGTTACGCGGCTCGTCGCGGCAGCAAGATGGCGGCGCAACAGCAGGGCCCTGACGGTGGTGCGCAGCGGGCTGGGCCCGCTGCGGAGGCCGACCCCCTGAGCTGCTTCACGTGTCCTGTGTGCCTAGAAGTGTACGAGAAGCCGGTGCGGGTGCCCTGTGGTCACGTGTAAGCGGCAAGCCGGGGCCTGGTCGCGGGGAGTCTGGTAGGGAGGGCGAGACCCTGGCGGGGAGGGTGCTCTTCTCTCGCCCAGGCGAGACCCGGGCGGGGAGGGTCCCGGGGCGGAAGCTCAAGGACCGGCCTATAGGCGCTTCGTCGTGGGACCCTCCGGTGTTCTGGATGCTTGTGGAAGTTGGCGGGGCGCTCTTCTCCGCCCTGCTCACTTCCAAGTGTCCCGCCGTCTCTTGAGCGCCTACTGTGTCCCAGGCGGCCTGTCAGGCCCCTTCTCACCCCCGGATGTGGAGTGGCACCTTGCTGGGGAGGCGGGAGGGTCTCACGTCGGCCCTCGATGGGACGCCTGGCTGGCTTCGTCTTTAGAGAGTGCGACTCTTGCTCTCCAGGTGGTCAGAGTTCACTTGGGGGGTGGGAGAGAAGTGGGCTCTTAGCCGCAGTTTCTTTTGACTCGTCTGCATAGTTGCTAACGTAACGTACGTAGGGCGTCATTTATCTAGTTCTGCCAAGCAATTCGCATGTGCACCGAAGCTGGAAAAACGCTGAACTAGACTAAAAGAACAAAAGGGAAGTCTTGATAATAGGTCTCCCCAGTCTGCCTTGAACTTTGAAAGTGGTTGGGAGTTGCGGATAGCGATTGTTGGCATTCCTGCTTGTGTATACGAGGTTTGCTGCTTTTTGTTTGAAATTGAGCTTCCATGGCCTGCGTGTCGCTAATGCACTGGTTAGGACGACTGAAGGAACCGGGTCTGAAAATTACAGACCCAGGGCTGGCGTAGGTGCCTTGAGGTTGGCCGGAATTGAATCTAAGCCTTGCCCCATCAGACACAAACAGACCTGAGTTGAAAGAACTGTAGAAAATGTGGCCACTTCTTGCTGCTGGGAGTTGGCGTTTCCTCAGAGGTCTCCCGCAGTACTTATCATGGGCATCGCCTTGGCATTGTTTTTAGGACACCTTTTCTGGAGAGTAGGCACAATAGGCACCCGCTGGGCTTCGCAGGTATTGTTATTTCTACAGCAGCCCTGCGGAGGATGAGGGTTGAAAGCCATTTTGCAGTTGAGGGGACTGAGGCTCACAGAGGGCAAGCTCACCATTGTCTAACTCTTCCCAGATGAACTGCAGGTGTCTCCTTGCCAGCCTAGAGAATAATTGGCACCTGGCAAGGGCTCCCCAGCCACACTGACTGCTTTTTGCTTTTTCCTCTAAGCTCTTTCTAGCCTTGGGCTGTTCCCACTTGCAGTTGTGTTAGCCTCCAGCTCTTCTGCCCTGTCTGCGTCGACCCTGCCAACTACTGCAGATCCTCTCCAGAGTTCAAGTCCCGGTTTAAGTGCCCTCCCTTATCACCATCCCTACTTAAACTTCTCTGCGTCACTCCCGGGGCTTCCTTCGTCCTTATCTAGAGCAAAACTTCGAGATCACGAGGGCAGTGGCCATATCTGTGTTGTCCCTCTCTGTATTCCCAGTGCCTAGAACATGTCTGAGTATCTGTCCACCTCCCAGTCTTCTTTCCAACCACCTAAAATATTTGTATGCTCACTGTGTGCCAGATTCTTGGGGTGTAGTAAGAAACAAGGCGATACTGCCCTTGGAGTTTATAATCCAGTGAATTGATAAGTAAGACTAACAGGTGTTCAGACTATTATGAAAGTTCATGGTGCGGTAGGAAGGTGTGAATGTGTAGGGGAGCAGGTAATGAGTAGATGAATTGAGAAATTGGTGGTGGAAGCAAACTCATCTGAGTTACATTGGGGGCTAGATAGCATTCTCATTGAGTCCTCTTTTCCTTGGATCAGGGGGCCTTTCTATCTTTACATAATTTTGGACTAATTCATTGGATTTCTTTCTTTTTTTAAAATTTCTTTTAATGTTTTATTTATTTTTGAGAGAGACAGTGTGAGCAGGGGAGGGTCAGAGAGAGAAGGAAACACAGCATCTGAAGAGAGGCTGCAGGCTCTGAGCTAGATACCAGCACAGAACCTGATGCGGGGCTCGAATGCACAACTGTGAGATCATGACCTGAGCCGAAGCCGGACGCTCAACCGACTGAGCCACCCAGGCGCCCCGGATTTCTTTCTTTTCTTAACTTTATTTTTGATAGAGGGTGAGCAGGGGAGGGACAGAGATAGGGAGAGGCAGAATCCCAAGCTGGCACTGTGCTGTCAGTTAAGAGCTCAAGTCAGGGCTTGATCTCACAAGATCATGACCTGAGCCAAGACTGACTCGCCAACTCTTAACTCTCAGTTCACCGACTGAGCCACCCAGGCACACCTCACTGGAGCTCATTTACCACTAATGTTTATAAAGAGACTTGACCTAGCATAGTTTACCAACTGAAGAGCAACAAAACTTGAAGTTTTGTTGAGCCACTTGAACCTTACCCAGGTCAGAAGTCAAGGAGGAGGCACTGAGTTTCAAACCTTGGCTCTTTTCTGTACTCGCCATACTAGTTCCAAATGTTTATTAACTCTGCTGATTGAAGACAGATGGATGCACCTGTGTGAGGGCAGCCATGTCTCCCTTAGCTCCAGCCACGTGCTTGATGCTCAGCAAAAAGTGGCAGATTTTTGCTAACTTCTGGGCTTAGAAACTAGCATCTTTGCAGCTCTGGCTGGGTGGGGCTTTGAGTTTATATGAAACTTTATTTCAAGCCCTGAATGACTGAGTCCTTGTAATTCAGTGGGATATAGCTGGAGGAGGGACTTTTTACATACCACTATGATTAACAGAAAGGGTGGAGCGCCTAGAAGGCTGAACTGAACTAGATCAAGGCCCGTAAATAAGAAAGCGAAACTGAAAGCCAGCCCAAGATACAGGGATCGTTTAAAAGCAGGCTTGCAAAGGAAACATTCAAAACTAAAAGGCAACGAATGGATGGAATGGGAAAAGATATTTGCAAATGATACATTGGATAAAGGGTTAGTATCTATAATCTATAAAGAACTTAACAAACTCAACACCCGAAGAACAAATAATCCAGTGAAGAAATGGGCAGAACACGTGAATAGACACTTTTCCAAAGAAGACACCCAGATGGCCAACAGACACATGAAAAGATGCTCAATGTCACTCATCATCAGGGAAATACAAATCAAAGCTACATTGAGTTACCACCTTACACCAGTCTTGGTGGCTAAAATTAATAATTCAGAAAACAACAAATGCTGGTGAGGATGTGGAGAAACAGGAACCCTCTTGTACTGCTGGTGGGAATGCAAATGCTGCAGCCGCTCTGGAAAACGGTGGGGGGGGGGGTTCCTCAAAAAATTAGAACAACCGAGACCCAGCAATAGCAGTACTAGGAATTTATCCAAAGGATACAGGAGTGATGATGCACAGGGGCACATGTACCCCGATGTTTATAGCAGCACTTTCAACAATAGCCAAATTATGGAAAGAGCTTAAATGTCCATCAACTGACAAACAGGTCAAGAAGATGTGGTTTGTATATACAATGGAATACTACTTGGCAATGAGGAAGAATGAAATCATGCCATTTGCAGCGACGTGGATGGAACTGGAAGGCATTATGTATGCTAAGTGAAGTAAGTCGGTCATAGGGGCCCCTGGGTGGCTCAGTTGGTTAAGCATCTCACTTCCGCTCAGGTCATGATCTCACAGCTCTTGAGTTTGAGCCCTGTGCTGGGCTGTGTGCTGACACCTCAGAGCCTGGAGCCTGTTTCGGATTCTGTGTCTGCCTCTCTCTTTGTCCCCTCCCCAACTCACACTCTGTCTCCCTCTCTCTCAAGAATAAATAAATATTTTAAAAAATCAGTCAGGGAAAGATACATGTTTTCACACATCTGTGGAACTTAGAAACTTAACAGAAGGCCGTGGGGGAAGGGAAGGAGGCAAACCATAAGAGACTCTTAAATACAGAGAACAAACTACTGGTTGATGGAGGGGGTGGGGGAAAGGGAAAAATGGGTGATGGGCACCGAGGAGCGCAGTTGT
The DNA here is from genome assembly GCA_004023845.1 of Helogale parvula. Classification (NCBI taxonomy): domain Eukaryota; kingdom Metazoa; phylum Chordata; class Mammalia; order Carnivora; family Herpestidae; genus Helogale; species Helogale parvula. Next base: position 39,512 of record PJEM01012311.1, on the reverse strand, counting down.
TGGGATGAGCACTGGGTGTTGTATGCCAGCGATGAACCACGAGCATCTACCCCCAAACCAAGAGCACACTTTACACTTTGTATGTTAGCCAGTTTGACAGTAAATTACATTTAAGGGGGGGGAAAAGGCTTGCATGTTGGGCATGACTCTGGCACAAAGTGGCTTTTGCATATTTGATTAATGGCTGTGTCCTGGTGTGTGCTTGCAGGAAGGTTTGAAGCTGCTTCTATCTACTGTCTAGGCTTGGTTTCTCTTGGGTTATTCTTGTGATCTGCCTTTGAGAAGAGGTACAATGAGAGTTGGCCACAAGGCCCTGTCTCTCTCTCCAGCCTAATCACTTACCGTCTCTCTGTGGTCTACCCATCATGGTCCCAAAGCCTTCCTTTCTGCTTTTTTGGAAACCCCTTTGCATTTGGTATATCATCTCTGTGTGTACCTCTTTGTGTCCAGGTCTGTGTGGCTGTCTCCTCACAGTGTTAGGTCTCAGTTCAATTTTACCTCCTTCCTCCACTCTTTTTTTTTTTTTTTTTTTTTTTTGAGAGAGGGTGTGTGTGTGTGAGTAAACACAGGGTAGTGGGGCAGAGGGGGAGAGAGAGAATCCAAAGCAGGCTCCACATTCAGCATGGAGCCTGACTCAGGACTCGATCCCACAACACGGGGATCATGACCTGAACCAAAACCCAGAGCCAGTCACTCAACTGACTGCCCCTCAAATATTACCCCTTTAAAGCAGCTCAGTATGATCTATCTAGGTTGATCTCTGCCGTGTTTTATTTCCTTCCTATACTTAATCACTATTGGAAGTTAACATTTGTGTTTTTCTCCACGGCACCTGGGTGGCTCAGTCGGTTAAGCATTGGACTTCAGCTCAGGTCACGATCCCACTGTGAGTTCGAGCCCCACATCGGGCTCTGTGCTGACAGCTCGGAGCCTGGAGCCTGCTTCAGATTCTGTATCTTTCTCTCTCTGCCCCTCTCCTGCTCACTCTGTCTCTCTCTCAAAAATAAACATTAAAAAAAAAAAATTAAGACTGGGATTTTGTTTCCTTCTCCATTTTACTCTCAGTGATGAATCATTAGGCCCCCACATCTTCTCCCAACCTAATCTGTTTTATGTGGCAGTGTTAATAGCTTAATGACGAAGAGGAAGAAAGTCCCTAGAGACATTAAAGTTCGTCAGATGCACAGGTACCTTTGATTATACAGGGGGACCTCTTCCTAGCAGATTTTGCTATCCTGCCTTAAGTCTCGCAGGGTGGGCACGTCGCTGGGCTGTTTTCATGCCTGACTGACTGTCCATTCTTTCTGTGTACCTTCTCTCAGCAGTAATCTCGGAATTATTACCTGCATAGATTTCAGGATAGAAACTTGGCCACCTTTGACTTTCCTTCTCCAAATTCAGTAACTTACCAAGTACTGCTGACTTCACCTCTGAATCATTTCATGAGTTAATTCACCGTTGCCTCAGGCCCTAAGAATTCCTTGCCTTGGCCGGCTGTTTGGTTTCTACTTCAAGGCTCTGGTCTCTTCTTACCTTAAAACAGCAACAACCACCACCAAGAACTCTCGTCCATGACAATCCCAGCTATTTTTCTAAAACCTGGATTTGGCCTTGTTGATTGTTATTGTTAAACATCTGGGTTCCTACTGTTTATGAGGAAAAGCGCTAGCCTTTTATTTCCTCAGGTGCGTCATTAATTTTTTAAGTCTAAGGGCCTAGAGTATTCTTTCCTCCCTCTGCCAGTTTCGCTCTTTCATGGACGCTGCCTCTGAAGTCTCCCCAGCCCTGACCTCCTTGGGTCACAGCTAGGTGTCTTCTCTCTGTCTCTTCATCGGGCTTCACATTCACCGCTGACGGTGGCACCTCCTGTTTGTGGTGCATTTCCTGTGTGCCAGACGCTGTACTAAGGGTCTGCTGTGCAGATTCCATCCCAGTAATCCCAGAGGTAGCTGCTGCCGTCTCCGTTTCCTAGGGGAAAAACCGAGGTTCAGGAAAGCCCCATCAAGATCCCTCAGTGGCAGGTGCTGAGGTCTGAAGACTGTGCCGTAACCCCTTTCACCGTGTATCATGATAGTTTGCATCGTGTTTTTCGTCTGTTTCTGTTGGTGGACCCGCATGTCCTTTGCAGGATCTCCGCCCCCCGCTTTTCTGGCCTGGGACAACCCCGTGTTTGAATCAGGAGTAGGGAGCAGTATGTTTTTAATCCATTATTCATTGATGTCTTTTAAAAGTGTATCCATTTTTGTTGTCTCGTCCCCACGATGCATGACGCCGGTTCTCTGTGTGTCTCGTTCTAGCTTTTGCTCTGCATGCCTGCAGGAGTGTCTGAAGCCGAAGAAGCCTGTGTGCGGCGTGTGCCGCGGCGCTCTGGGCCCCGGCGTCCGGGCCGCGGAGCTCGAGCGGCAGATCGAGAGCACAGAGACTTCTTGCCACGGCTGCCGCAAACATGTATGTGGAAGTAAAACGCAAGAGTCCGTGTCCTTCTGTGATGAGAGGGGGGAAGCGCAGAGCTGGTGCCCCGTGTTTCTGAAGGGACAGCGTGACTAGGTGACTAACAGCACGTGTGCATGCGAGTTCTCGGAGGCAGTGGCTGTGCTGTTTCATTTTAGTAACTGTGGGTTTTGATGTTTTTTTTAAGAGTTGGTTTAGTACATCGTATATTTAGCTTTAAAAACCGTAAAATCAGTTACCCCATTTTTTCCTATGAAAGATGCACTTTTTCAAAGCATTATGCGTAACTTTAATTAGAATAGAATGACAGGATGCTATTTATTTGTTTTCAAATACGTATTTAGTTTGAAGGAAGGAGAGCTCCTGTGTGTGCGAGCTGAGAAGGGTCAGAGAGAACCCCAAGCAGGCTCGGAGCTGTCCGCGCATAGCCCGATGTGGGGCTCGATCTCCTGAGCCGTGAGATCATGACCTGAGCCAAAATCAGGATTTTGATGCTTAACCAACTGAGCCCTCGAGGCGCCTTTGTGTCTTAATTTTTTTAGTATAAGATGAGGTCTTCTCAAAAAAGTTATCTGCTGTAATGAGTTTGAGGGAAAATTTTATCATCTGTATCAGTATAGATATAAAATTTCGTATTTGAACTTTTTAGCACTTGCTAGGAATCATGACCTAAAGGTCATTATGAAATTATTTGATTATGATAGCAATACCAAACATTTGAAATGCTTCCATGCTGTTGTATAATCATGTTAGAATCAAGCGTATTTAACATTTATTATAAAGGAGAAATAATAGGGTCTTATTCCAAGAGATACATACAGCCTTATAGGTTCTAAAATCTGACTTTCTTAATTTCAGACTGTACAAAAATATAAAATAATGTAGGCTTGTTCCCTACTCTAGAGATGACCTCTTTATTTTTAAATGTATTTATTTTGAGACAGAGAGTGTGAGTGAATGGGGGCAGGGACAGAGAGAGAGAGTCCCAAGCAGGCTCCATGCCGGCAGCACAGAGCCCAGCATAGGGCTCCATCCCACAAACTGTGAGATCATGACCTGAACCAAAATCAAGAGTCAGATGCTTAACCGACTGAGCCACCCACGCGCCCCCAGAGATAGCTGGTCTCTTTAAAGGTGACTTCGTTTAGAAGGCTGCAGAGCATTTTCTGCTCCTTTGACAAACACACGTGTAAGGTTTTTACCAGACAGAGTTGTCGGAATTTTACAAAATAGGATCATAGTATAATTCTAGAGCTTTCTCTCATTTTTGAAAAAAAATTTTCACTTAACGACCTACTAGTCTAATGTGTCAGTTTCATTACCTTGACACATCAGCGTGGCTGGCCATAGAGCGGGTGCACGTTACCGCCTCCTTCCTTCCAGACTGATTTAGCACTGGGGGCACACGGTGGCTACTGTTCCGAATAGGGGTATTTACCATCCCTTTTAATTGGGAGCTCTGTGGTTGGCAGCTTGAAGTCAAGTTCCTTAGCCAGAGGTAAGACAGAAGCATATGGTAAGCCGGAACTCAGATACTGAAACTTTCTTTTTTTCTTGCAGTTTCCTTTAGTTTTGAAACTCAGGATATTGAAATGAAATGACCCATTTACTTTATGTATGCATGATGGATTTTTTTCTTTTTCTGTATACTTTTGACATTTTCCTTTTTAAAGATTAATGACTCTTGTGTTATACTCTAGGTAGATTATGCCTCAATAAATGTTTATCTTCCCTTCACCCCCTTTTTCTTCATTCCTTATGCTTTTTCTTTTTAGAGCACCTGCGATGAAGCACTCTCCTCTAGGCTTTCTCTCTTCAACTTGTAAAGACTAGATTCTGAGGAGAAACAGACTTCAGGTTTCTGTTTTTTTTAAAGATCACGTACCACAGTCTGGCATTCTGTACCTGAACTACAGTTACTGGTCTTTCTCTCGTGTACTTAAATGATTACTTTTTGCCGCTGCACATAATGGACCGTGGCTCTTGGCTTGCTGTGAAGAGGCTAGTTGAAGTGCCATGTGTAAAACTTTTAAGCCTTCACTGGGTTTGGAGTGTGTCTGAGCAGAGAGCATATCTTGACTACAAGAACCTCTAAGAGAGTTATTTCCGAGTGGAGCAGACCTCCTGGGTTGGTCAAGTAAGACAGCAGCTTTGGTATTGACAAGCGTGGTTTTGGCCCTGTCAGCGTAGCCAGGAGTCTGGCGAGATCGCTTGCCAGCGTGGTACAGGTCTGGTTTCGGTCTTGCCCTTGCTTTGGGACCATGTGGGACCTGGTACAAGGTCTGACTAACTTGCCGGCTCTCATTCTTCCTAAGTTCCTCCTATCCAAGATCCGGGCCCACGTGGCTACCTGTTCCAAATACCAGAATTACATCATGGAAGGCGTGAAGGCCACCACCAAGGATGCCTCCCTCCAACCAAGGCAAGTGGCTCAGGACCCTCAGCTGCTGTGAAGGCAGAGGGCATTTTGCACGTTCAAGGGTCTGGGAAAGTGGACGTATAGTTCTTATTCTGGCTATAGATGTTGTCAGTTTTCGTTTTGGGGGTGGCTGCAGAGGACTCTGATGCTCACTTCAAAGATGAGCTCTGCTATTAAGTCATTTTCAAAACACTGGATGTGCTTCTGGAGTGATGGTCAGAATCCCGTCCTAACACATGGAACTTTGCTCCTTCTGGAGGGTGTGGTGGTTGAAGGGTGGAAAGGTAGTCACAGAGACGTTTCTTCTGCTCTGCCCTTCGTCTTCCAGGAGCGTCCCAAACCGTTACACCTTCCCTTGCCCGTACTGTCCCGAGAAGAACTTTGATCAGGAAGGGCTGGTGGAACACTGCAAGCTATCCCACAGCACGGACACCAAATCTGTGGTAAGACGAGCTTGTTATGGGAAAACGGAAAAATGAACAGGATCAGTACAGCGAACTCCTGTGTACCTGTCGCCTGGATTCACAGATTAGTAACATTTCACCATATGTGCTTAATGATACTTCATGTGTGCACGCATTTTGCCAGCCATTCAATAATTAAGTTACAGATATCATAACTCTTTGCTCCTGCACACTTGGGCATATACCTCCTAAGAACAAGACCATTTTCTTACAAAATCACATTTGTTTTGTGTTTGTTTCACTCAGGAAATGTAACTGATGTAATCTGATACCTAATATAAAATTCATGTTTAAATTTTAACAATCATAGGGTGCCTGGCTGGCTCATTTGGTGGAGCATACGACGCTCGATCTCGGGGTCATGAGTTCGAGCCCCCTGTTGGGCCTGGGGATTACTTTAAAAAAAGAAAGTGGCCTGCCCTTGAATTTTAACCATTGTTCTGTCCTTCATAGCAATATCCTCCTGCCCCCAAATCCTTGATCTGTGTGTTACATTTAATTGTCATGTCTCTAGTTAGTCCTAGGCCTTTCTTTGCCTTTCATGACCTTGACATTTTTATTAAAGAGTACAGGCCGTTTTGTTTTGTAAGAGGTCCTTGGATTTGGGTTTGTCTGTTTCTTCATCATTAGAAGTAGTGTGTCTTCCAGATGCGTCAGGGTCCCGTGATACCTGTTGGCCCCGTTGTTGGTAATGTTAACTTGGATCTCTTGATGTCCACCGGGTTTCTTCTCTGTAAAGCTACCATTTTCCTTTTGAGAGTAGGATCTTCATGGTTGTGAGGAAAGGGAATGTATGTGAAATTATGGAGCGCCTGGGTGGCCCAGTCAGTTAAGCGTCTGACCTCGGCTCAGGTCATGATCTCGCGGTTCATGGGTTCGAGCCCTGCGTCGGGGCTCTCTGCCCCTCTCCTGCTTATGATCTCTCAAGAATAAATAAACATTAAAATTATTAGGAAAGTGCTTATCAGTCCTTTGACATCTAAGTATCACGGACTGGCATGTAGTTTTGTTTTTGTGGGTTTTTTAAAAAAATGTTTGGATATGGTCTATTTCAGCATTCTTACCCTTTCCTCTTTTTTTCCTTCAAATAAGTTCTGTGCCCAACATTGAGGTTTCTGGTACTACAACCGAATTTTCTTTTTCCCCTCCTTTGGCTTCCTGACATTCCTCTGGTTATTTTGTGTATATTGAAGCCTCTCTTCCTTCAGCCATTGGCCCTCAGTTCTATCCCTTCTCCCTCTGCAGAACTCCTTAACTGTTGGTGTTTCAGCCCGTCCCTTTGGAGGCCGCTGCCGCCTCAGTCTCCTGACCCCACCCGCGATCTAGCCCCGTAGCCACAGCTGCATGCCCAGCTCCTTCCACCAAGGCATCTTCTACCGTTTCAGATTCATCTTTTGCCAAACCCTTTTGTCACCTTACCTTCCTTATAAATGGTGGGGCTCCGTCTCTAGGCCGACCACTGAGGCCTGCTGGCTCTCCCTGTCCCAGCTTCACTCTTCTCTGAATTTTCCCTTCCTGCCAGACTGAGTGCCCGTAGTGCCGCCTCCTGGCCTTTCCTCTGTGCAGCTGTCTTGTGATGCACCCTTTCCTGTTTTGTCTTTCCAAATACCCCCAGTCTTCAGAGCCCAAATCGACTTATTTATCTTTCTTATTAATTTATTAATTGTTCAATTTATATCCAAGTGAGTTAGCACGTAGTGCAACTATGATTTCAGGAGTAGCTTCCGTAATGCCCCTCACCCATTTAGCCCACCCCGCACACAACCCTTGTAGCAACCCTGTTCTCCATATATAAGAGTCTCTTGCGTTTTGTCTCCCTCCCTGTTTTTATATTATTTTTGCTCCCCTTCCCTTATATTCATCTGTTTTGTGTCTTAAAGTCCTCATATGAGTGAAGTCCTATGATTTTGTCTTTCTCTAATTTCACATAGCATAATACCCTCCAGTTCCATCCACGTAGTTGTAAATGGCAAGATTTCATTCTTTGATGGGCACTTGGGCTCTTTCCATACTTTGTCTGTTGTTGATAGCGCTGCTATAAACATTGGGGTGCATGTGCCCCTTCGAAACAGCAAACCTGTGTCCCTTGGATAAATACCTATAGTGCAATTACTGGGTCGTAGGGTAGTTCTATTTTTAATTTTTTGAGGAACCTCCATACTGTTCTCCGTGGTGGCTGCACCAGCGGTGCGAGAGATCCTCTGTCTCCACATCCTCACCAACATCTCTTGGTGCCTGAGTTGTTACTGTTAACCATTAACATTAACTCATTGTGGTTTTGATTTGTGTTTCCCTGATGAGGAGTGACCGTTTTTTTTCACGTGTCTGTTGGCCATCTGGATGTCTTCTTTGGAGACATGTCTATTCGTGTCCTTTGCCCATTTCTTCACTGGATTATTTGTTTTTTACGTGTTGAGTTTGATAAGGTGTTTATAGATTTTGGATACGAACCCTTTATCTGATAGGTCATTTGTAAATATCTTCTTCCATTCTGTCGGTTGCCTTTTAGTTTTGCTGATTGTTTCCTTCGCTGTGCAGACGCTTGTCATTTTGATGCGGTCCCCATAGTTCCCAAATCGACTTCTTATATGAGGGCCTTTCAGCCTCAGGCCTCTCATCTCAGCACTCACTTTGTAAAAACGGCACAGAGGGTTGTGTTTTACTTCCTCAGGTTATTTTTCATCTGTCATTTCCTTGTTTTTCTTTGTGCTTTTGGATCATTTGTGTGCTGGGTCAAAAGGCCATAGTCTAGGCCCCTACCAGGCTGACACGTTGTCCTGACCACAGTAGGGGAGCAGGAAAGGGTGGTGTCACGGCCGCAGCCGTTAGGCGCTCTCACGTGTCGTTTGACCTGAGTAGGAGACTGACCGTGTTTTCTGGAATACGAGTGTACATATGAAGGAGTGGCCAGGCCCTAAGCTGATGTGTCAGGAAAGTTGCCCTGGAAGAAAGGCGGCCAGGCGTAGGCCACAGAGGGCTGACGTTAGCTCGAGTGTCAGGTGCCTAAGACCATGCCTCTTGGTTGACAGGTTTGTCCGATATGTGCCTCGATGCCCTGGGGAGACCCCAACTACCGCAGCGCCAACTTCATAGAGCACATCCAGCGCCGGCACCAGTTTTCTTACGACACCTTTGTGGTGAGTCTGGAGGCCGGGGCCTGATCTCTCCCCTGGGCTAACAGCACAGCAACACCCCTTCTCTTACCGGAAAGCTGTGGGTCCCATCGCTGAGCTTGGTACCGAGGTGGTGGGCTCCCCGGAACAGCAGCTGAGCGTCCAGAGCCTTTGTAGCGTGGGGTCAGGAGGGTGAACTGGCCAGTCCTCCGCGGTGAGGCGCTGTGGAAGCTCGCTCCTGGGTTTTTTCCCACGAGTTTTCCCACTTCTTTGGTATATGTTGTTTCTACCCATTACAGAGCCTGGCTGGGGGACCCTTAAGCTCAGATGCCCATGGGGGCCAGGCAGGTACTGGAAACAGTCTTCCTGAGGAGTTGCCAGCCGGCTGGCATCTGACACATGTCATGCTGCCAGAGAGCTGCCGTGTGTAGAGATCCGGGCACGGCGTTGCCAGGGTCCCCTCTGTCCCAACCCCGGGAAGCTGGAAAGGCAGAATTTCATATGAAGCATCACATGGTTTTTAAGCATTTTAGGTCAAACAAAACACATCTACTTGCCAAAAGTAGTCGTCCAGTTTGTATCCTTTCCCTAGAGCTGAATGTTGTGTTAGCATTATAGTAATAGATAAATTTGGCCAACCATTTGAAGTAAACTGTTTGTTTATATGTGTGTGTGTAGTGAGGATTTCAGAATAGTACTGAGTCTTAATAGCTACGTTTCAGGACCCAAGGAGGAAAGGACGACTCTTTCCTAAGTTGTCATAAGCATGTATATTCTCAGTCTAAGAGTGTTTGAGATGCAGACTTCAAAATAATTGTCCTTTTTGCTAGTGCTTTGAAGACACATGAAATCCCCAAGTTCTGATCAAGTAGATAATTAGGCCTTGTCTAATTGGAAAGGCAAAGTTCACTCAGTGTCCTCCCATTTGAGCACTTGGTCCGTGCCAGGCCCCGCACCCTGAGTGGTGCCCTGCAGTCCTCAGAGTCCCTGTCTAAGGGGGGGCCGTCAGTATCCCCGTCTAGGGGGCCCTCAGTGTTTTCATCTTCAGGATGAGGCAGCAGAGGCACAGACAGGACGAACAGTTTGCCCGGAGGTTCGTGGCTGGCGCCGAAAATGAGCTGGGCTCGTGCTGGGGCTGTCGTCTCTGGGGCCCGCCACTGGGCCGTCCGCTTCTGTTGAACAAGAGTCTTTGCGGCCTAACGGGTGCGGAGGCCGAGCGTCTGTGTGTCGCCCTTAGGATTACGATGTTGACGAAGAGGACATGATGAACCAGGTGCTGCAGCGCTCCCTCCTCGACCAGTGAGCGGCTCTGCGCCAGGGCTTCCGCGTGCGGCCGGCGGGAGACGTGTGACTCCTACACCTTCAGTGTACAACAGACCTGGCCGTGGACTGTCGTCACTTTTGACAGCGATATAGGTCCCCAGGTCATAGCAGTCCTTTCCTTTGGAGTCTCTCCTGCTGTTAATCTGTCACCTGTCTGGTCTTTGATTGCTCCTCAGCTGCACCCTGGAGTTTCTGCTTCCTCTTCTGGAAGGGAACCCAGCTTCTCCGCCTCCCCTTGTTTCAGTCTCTCTCCTCCCGTTTAGTGTGTGTTCATCTCTCAGGTCCTCCGAGCCGGCCAGGACCTGTTCTGGGTCACGAATGGCACACATGAGACCAGCATCTCCTCCCCCTGTCCCTGCGGTGTGTGAGCTCTGGCAAAAGCATATCCGGTTGGTGACGGTGCCCCTGTGCTGTGGGGGCTCTTGTTAGCTGGTCCTTAGCAGCAGCTGCCAGAAGCGGGACTTCACCCTGGGAAACTTTCAAAAGCCCTGTTGGGGTGAATGTTCCGCGTCTAGGATGATCTGATGCTGGAAGTTTTGATTAGTCCTATTTTCCTCCCACTTCTGCACACCCTTAGAATTAACTGGTCCAGTCCTAAACGCCTGCACCGCGCCTTCTTAGGGTAAGGTGTAACCATTTACTTTTAGGGACTGTAAGTGTTACTGTGTTAGGAAAGTTAAACTCCATTCATCTGTAAGTGGGGAGGAGGGTCAGCTAAGAGCAAGGTGAGGGCTGTGACTTTTTGGTTCTGATTTTCAAACTAAAACGGTATTTTCAAATGACTGGGTCGGGTTTGCCCCCCTGTTTGGGAGCCTGCTTACACTCTTGTCCTTGAGACACGAAAAGGAGGCCTCACATGAATAAGAAGGAAGAGGTTTGGGGGCTCCGGTAGGTATTATAGTTATTTTATCTTTTATTTGGTAACTTAGATTAAACTGAGCATTGCCGTATTGCTTTTCTGTCACAGACGGTTTCCTTATGAAACTGGCTTCCGTGTGTAAATCAGCGTGTGAAAACCTGCCCTGTGGAGCAGAGAGTTATGGGAAATCTAGTTTCGGAGCCTGCTCTCTCTTTTTGACAAGATACACTGTTAAGAAGGCAAACACGACTCCTGTGAGCACTTGTTAATGGAAACTGTCTGCTAGAAACTAGCTCAAGAAACTTGAAGTTCACCTTGTTTTGCAACTATTAATAAATATGAGGCTGAGAGCTGTGTCCATCTAGTCTGTAGGGGCAGAACCAAAACGACATGCAGATTCCGGTTCATTTTTCTCTCCTCTGAACGTGGAAAGCTTTTCTGCTCAGTGGCTGAGGTTGCCAGTGACCGAGCGCTTTGGGCCTGTGCCCACTGCTGTTGTGGGCACCTCCCTGCCTGCTTGCAGGTGCCGGGTGCCCGGCAGAGACCGGACCCTTCGCCAGGCGAGAGGGTTTTTTCTAACGTGATGTTGCTTCGGAGGGCCCGGATGTTAAGGTCAGCGTCTTCACTGTAATTTCTGGAAGAAGTTCATGTAGACCTCCCAGAACCGAGAGGTCTGAGTTAGGAGGGAAAGTCGACAGAGCCTTCATGTGAGGGAACGGAGGAGGGCGTCCTTCTCACGAGCGGTACCAAGTAACTTCGTCCTTGTATTAAGCGCACTTCATGTATTTCTAGTAAGGTGACCTTGCAGAAAGTGAGATTTGTTTTGTTCTGGCTTTTAAAAGGTGAAATATAAATAAATTTCTTAATTTATCTGATTGGCAAGCTGTAATGCCTGTTTTCATTAGCTACTTTATTTTTTTTTATTTCAAATGTTTGTTTATTTTGAGAGAGGGGGAGAGAGAATCCCAAGCAGGCTCTGTGCTGACAGTACTGACTCAGGGCTTGACTCCATGAACCAACCATGAGATCGTGACCTGAGCCGAAATCAGGAGTTGGACACTTGGGACTGAGCCACCCAGGTGCCCCTCATAAACCACATTTTGCTGAGGTTTGGGCCTGAGGAGACTCCAGAAGACTGTCACTCTTCCTAAGGGGACATTCTTGTTTGTCACAAGTCCCGTCTGGCTCTGATCTCTTTTCTGACACTTTAATAGCGGGGCCTCACCGAGCTTGTCCTCTCTGGGAAAAGAGCACAACCCCTGCTTCTCACAGCTGGGAGCTCTGGTGAGGCAAGACGTGACCGGGTCCCACGACATAAGACTTTACTTACACGCGTGGCTGCAGCTCCGTTCTGACGACTCAGCAGCAGCCCCGAGGCGCCGTAGTGAAGGGTCTTGTGCGTTACGGTCTGAGGCCCTGGTGTGTTTACGTTCTGCACGCCGCCACTGGCTCTGGCACGTCCGCAGATGTGTTCCCTTCCTAAGTCTGTTTCCCTACGATAAAATAGTAGTTTCCTGGCTTCTCATTTCTCTATGAAGTAGGAGATATTTGCTGTTTATCAGCTAGCTACCAGCTATTAACCCCTTGCTTATCAGTTTATAATTACAGTTACTATGTGCCCCGCACAGTGCTGACACAGAGAAGGTGCTTCGTAAATAACACCTATGCCTCATGAGGAAGTCATTCATGTTTCCAGCAAGGAAACCATAGAAGTTTTTTTGGCCAAATTGAGCATTTATCACTGCACATGAACTATTCAGATGTCTACTTATCTTTAATTACAGGTCTTAAAAACAAACGTAGAAGTATGGCTTTTGTCTAGCCATACACTTCCAGGATTTAAGACTTGCGTCTTAAAGGGGCCGCGCACACAAAACCCTGGCAGGACCCCTGCCACTGCAGGCGCGGGGCCGCTCCCCTCCGACCCCATGGGGACCGTACGTTTAATATGGCCCGACCTGACTTCAGCATCTCCAGATTCCTCCGCGCCTCTCCCTCTTCTGCATCCTCCCCTCTTGCTGTGGACAGTACCAGTAAGTACCCAGCAATCCATGAGTCTTCTTACCCTCCCCCTTCATGCCCCCAGCTTTGGCTAAAGCAGTTCAGTCCTGGACTCCAGTTACACATCAGGAAATCACAAGGTCTAATGTTACACACGGTGGCAGTCCTTGAAGTCCCTTGTCATCCCAAATAGGTCAAGAAAATGACAGTTGAACTGAGACCTGGATGAAACCAGGGACAGGTGTGTTAACCAGGTGGGGAAGAGCGTTCCTGGAGGGAACGTAGAGGCCCTGAGATGGGAGCCCGCGTGCTACGCTGGGCGCGGCAGCGAGGCGGCCGCCGGGGGCGGATCTGGGGCTTTCCTCTGGGTGAGGCAGGAGCTGGCAGGTTCTGAGGGAGCAGACCTGGTCTAGGTTTAAAGAAGATCCTTCTGGCTGCATTTGTAGAAGGGACCGTTGCAGGGAAAGTAGAAGCAGAGACTGGGGAGGTGGCGGCTGCGGGAGTCCAGGCGCAGAGACCAGGGGCTGGGGAGGCAGTACTAAAGTTGTCTGATTCGGTCAGAGAACGGAAGGTTTTTAAATTTTTGTTTGAGAGCGAGCAAGGGAGGGGCAGAGAGAGAGGGGGAGACACAGAATAGCAAACAGACTCCAGGCACTGAGCTGTCAGCACAGGGCCCGATGTGGGGCTCGAACTCTGGTGAGATCTTGAGCTGAGGTTGGATCCCCAGGTGCCCCCAGAAATGGGAAGTTTTTAAAAACGGAAGTGTGAAAGCAAGGCGGGGAGTTAAGAATGACAGCAAGGTTTGGGGCCTACGTGATTCGGTGGACGGAGATGTCTTTGAATTGAAGGGAAAACTCCAAGAGCAGCAGTTGTGGGGGGATTGGTGTTCCTTGGGAATGGGGACTTTGGACTTGGGATGAGACCTCCAAGTTCTTTCACCATGCCCAGATTCGGAAAGTGCCAGCCCTTAACTCAAAAGAGGGAGAATAGGGTATGCCTGGAGTGCTGCTAATAACGAAAAGTTACTCTGCTGACGTCTGTTATTTTGGTATCAGAGGTGGGTGTGGATCAGCCGATTTCTTAAAATGTATGACTAGACAGAATATTTCTACTTTTGATTTAGAAACGCAAGTAAGAATCGGCAGGCATTGGAGTATTTTATCTGCAGTGGTGGAAGCTCTCACAGTCCATTTGGCCAAAAAACTTATAAAAATTTCCTTATTGGAGAAACGGATGATTTCTTCATACTCAGACATGTATAGTGTTTACTGAACACCTACTATGTGCCAGCGCTGTGCCAGGCACTGGGGATTCACATATAATCAGATGTATCATTACAAACTGGTAAGTGTTCGTGATGAGGGATTCATACATGGTAGTCATTTAATAAAGAGTAAATATTCCTACTTTATAAAGAAGCCAGAAGTCCACGGGCTCACAGTATCATCTAGACCTTTTCTCCTTTCTCCACCTGGGCCTTCTCCCTTCCTCTCCTGTAAGTTGAGAATCTCTTGCTGCTCCTGGCTCTCTCCCCAGACAGCATGGGAACGCGGCCGGGTTCTCCCACCACCTGCCTCCTGGCCCCTAACTCCCCCCAAGTTCACACCCAGACGTCCCGAGCTGGGCGTCCTCCCGCTGCCTCAGCTTCTCTTCTTTCCCAGTTCTGTTCCTCAGCCACTCCACCCTGCGCTTTGTTTTTGTTTTTCTTTAATTTTTTTTAACATTTACTTATTTTTGAGAGAGAATGAGCAGGGGAGGGTCAGAGAGACAGAATCAGAAGCAGGCTCCAGGCTCCGAGCTGTCAGCACAGAGCCCTACGCGGGGCTTGAACCCAAGAACCGTGAGATCATGACCTGAGCCTAAGCCGGCCACTTAACCAACTGAGCCACCCAGGCGCCCCCACCCTGCGCTTTGAACCCTGCCCGTCACCAAAGACCAGACAGGACACGGCGCGTCACTGACTCCCCTCCATCTTCACCCTGTTTAGTGCGCTTGGCCCCTCCCTCCTCTCAGAAGCCGTCGCTGCTGCTGGCTTTTCTGTGGCACCACCGTCCTGGTTTCTTTATTTCTTTACCGTATTTGTTTCCTGTTTCCTTGGCAGCTGCTGCCTCCTGGTCCCCTTCCCTTAGCTGTTGGAATTCTTCAGGCTCCGCCCGAGACCCCCCCACACGTCGTGTCCCCAGGCAGACCCCCTACTCACCCCTCTTCCCTTGGCGTTCATTACCGTCCGTGCACTGACGGGCCAGGTCTGTGGTTCCAGACCAGGCAGCTCTGGGGCCTGGGCCGCACCGCCAGCTGCTCCGAGCTGCCCGCCGCGTGCTTGGAAGGCGCCTTCGGGTCTGTGTGGCCCAAACGGAGCTCTCCCTTTCCCCTCTCATGCCCTCATGCTAGGTCCTTTGCCCCTGACCTCTCCCTGAGGGGAGGGGCTCGAGAGGTAGCCTGATCGTCATCTTTAACTCCTTTGTCCGCCTCAGCTCCCCATCTCACGAAATAGTGACGGTGGCTCCCCCGTCCCGCACTGTTTTCTCCCTGTCCCACTGCCGCCAGCATCTCCGAGCCCGCCGTGATGTGCCCCGGGTTCTTGTCGCAGCTTCCCTTCTGGCCTCTCCGGTGTTCTCTAGCCAACAGCCAGTCTTCCACCAAGCAGCCAGGAGGCTCAGATCCTTGGAAACCCTTCAACGGCTCCGGTTACCCCCTGATAAAGTCCCAGCGCCTCGCTGAGGCCCTCCAGGCCCCTGTGCCCCTCCTCGGCCTACCTTTCCGGCCTCGACTCCTGACACCTCTCCTTGTGCTCTGACCACACGGGCCTGCCTTCCGCGCCGCCAGTGTGTTGGGTCTCCCGCCAGCCCCCTCCTCCACATCTCCCACAGTTTTTGCCACCCAGTTGCAGTTTGGATTCCTGAATCAGAATTTCACGTCTGATGTCCCTTTAGAAACTTCTGATATTAATCAGGGTACTTACTTTAAAAAGTATTATCTTCTGATATTAATCAGGGTACTTACTTTAAAAAGTATTTATTATCTTGAGAGAGAAAGAGTGAGCATTGAGCGGGGGAAAGGCAGGGAGTGAGAGAGAAAGAATCCCAAGCAGGCTCCTTGCTGTCAGCGCCCAAACCGTGAGGCCATGACCTGAGCCAAAACCAAGAGTTAGACGCTTAACCGACGGAGCCACCGAGGCGCCCCCAGAGTATTTATGAAACTTTTGTATAAATACCCGGACTACAAGTTCCCTCTGGTCAGAATTCTTACCGCTGTGACCCCATTGCTCAATATTCAGGTAAAATACAGGACTCCCAGTTACGTGTTAATTTTAAGCAAACAACAAGTAACTTTAGAATAAATATGTATCAGATATTTCACAGAAGTATAATTTGCCCAGGTCCAGAGGTGAATGCCAGGAATATTCGTGCTAAAAAATCACTTGTTCGTTAGGCATTCACGTTTCATTGCGTGTTGTGTGTTTGATACTGGTCAAGTCTGTAAACCTCACTCAGTGTGTATCAGCAGAGTAAATGAATGTTCTGAGCATCTGCTATGTGCTAGGCAACTCACACCTCATTAAATTATTATTTGTGTGGGGGGCGCCTGAGTGGCTCAGTAGGTTAGGCGTCCGACTTCAGCTTAGATCATGATCTCACAGTATGTGAGTTCAAGCCCCACATCCAGCTCTGTGCTGACAGCTCAGAGCCTGGAGTCTGTTTCAGATTCTGCCTCCAACCCTCTCTGCCTCTCCCTGGCTCACGTACTATCTCTGTCTCTCACTCTCAAATACAAACATTAAGAAAAAAACAGGTAAATAATTTGTGCAATTCCTTTTTTCCCTAATATTTATTTATTTATTTTTGAGAGACAGAGAGTAAGCAGGGGAAGTGGGGAGAGAGAAGGAGACAGAATCCGAAGCAGGCTCCAGGCTCTGAGCTGTCAGCACAGAGCCCGATGCAGGGCTCAAACCCATGAACCGGGAGATCATGACCTGAGCTGAAGTCGGCTGCTTAACCGACTGAGCCACCCCAGGGGCCCCTGCAATTCCTTGTTTTAATGGCTGTCTCCCATTCTAAGAAGTTAAGCTTTTGAGGGCAAGGACTATGCCTGGCTTGAGCCCTAGTCTCCTTCATACTTGGCCCCAAATACCTTCAATAAATATTCCTAGCATTGAAATGGAACTAAGACGGGGCTCTTTTACAATAGAACTTCCTTCCAGGGGGCCTGTGCGGTGGTAAGGAGCGCCTGAAGGGGGCAGTGTCTCCTGGAGTCTGGGCCCCGCCCTCACTGTCTGCGGAGGTCGGCCCTCAAACCGGGCAGCACAGGAGCAGGCCTTGCTGGGCAGAGGGGCCTGAGACTCAGCCAGCAGGCCAGAGGAGATGGCCGCCGCCTGGTGGAAACCGGCTCTGCCCAGGCCCTCGATCACGACGTGGTCTCCGGAGGCTTTCTTCCTGTATTCCTCTCCTTACCCCCAACCCTCCTCCTGTCTGCAGAGCGTCCCATATGGGCGCTGCGGGCGCTAAGACTACGGTAATAACAATGACGATAATCCTTCTCATCCTGGGTTCCTGACATAGCGCCTACCCACCCACCGCAAATAATTTTGATTTAATCCTCCAATTCCTGAAAGGTGATCAAAGCCAGGCATTCAGGTTACTCCGGAAAAGTCAATCTCCTTGAAGCCTCTTAACCAGCCCCTCCGGAGAGACGCTAATAGCATTCCCATTACACAGATGAGGGAGGGGAGGCCCCAGAGAGTGAGTCATTGGCTCAAGCAGGGACCCAGCACTGGGTGTTGCAGCGCAGAAGCGTGTTAGATGCAGTCTTCTATTCCCAGCACCTGCGCCGCAAGCTCTGTGACCGGTGGACAGATTATTCTAATCTCTGCCTTGGTTTCCTTACCCGTTAAATGGGGTTAATATGTATCTTCCTCATAGGGTTATGGGAATCTAGTTAAATAACCCACATAAAGTATTAGGACGGGGCCTGCAGCAAAATAAGTGCTTAACCAATGAGCTACCAACGTCCCTGTTCTCCCACGGCCATCCCTGAGACCCCCGGTGCCAGCCCACCTCAGCAGCCAGCGGCCGTAAAGGTTCGGTGACTAAGCAGCCATTCTTAAGTGAAGTGTTTCCCAAACTTGGCCTGAAGACACGAATTACCTGGGGGTCACTTACTATAAAGTAGGTTCTCTCGGGCCCTGCCCTTGGAGATTCTGATTGGTAGGTGTGGGTGGGGCCCACCTCAGGTAAAATGCATCCTTAGGCTAGTTGAGGAAATCCTATTATATCCCGTGGTGCGGGTTCGGCTCGGTTTAAAACAAACCTCTTGCCCCTTGGGCGGGGCCGCGACTCCCGTGATGGTTAGAATCCGTGGACGAGCTCAGTCCTTACAGGTTGTAAGGCTTTAGCGATAACCTTTTCTGACTCTAAAAATCAACTACACTATTTATCCGGTCTCAAATGGTCTCCCCAGAAATTATTCACCAAGGGAAAATTAGCGACTTTGTAATGGAAAAACCTAGCAGACCTCACCAAGCGGTCAAAGGTAGCATCCTGGGACACCTGGGCGGCTCAGGTCGTGGTCTCACAGTTTGTGAGATGGAGCCCTGCCTCCGGCCCGCTGCTGTCAACGCGGAGCCCGCTTCGGATCCTCGGACTCCCCTCTCTCTGCCCCTCCCCTGCACTCGCTCTCTCAAAAATAAACTTAAAAGAAAGGTAGTATCCTCGATAATGGGGCGAACCATAGGTGACCTGATGGGATGCACTGAGGACACGGCACCACGTCTGAGGTTCGCGGGAGGAACACTTAACCTGAATGTAACCGTAAGGGATCGTCAGGCTAGTCATCCAAATTGAGGGACATTCTACAATACAGCCGGGACTCTTGCTGTCAAGGTCAGATTAAAGGAGCCTACAGAGGTGAGGTGCTCGATGCTGTGTGGTCCTGGATTGGATCCTTGGTAGGTGAGGGTTACCATAAAGGGTGTCATTGGTCCAACTGCTGACACTGGAGTGTAGACTGTGGTCTGTGAGGAACAGTATGGCCCACGTTTGACAGTTACATTGCAGTTGCATGGGGGGGATCTCCTTGTTCTTTTTTTTTTTTTTTTAACATTTATTTATTTTTGAGAGACAGAGACAGATCATGAGCCGGGGAGAGTCAGAGAGAGAGGGAGACACAGAATCCGAAGCAGGCTCCAGGCTCTGAGCAGTCAGCACAGAGCCCGACGCGGGGCTCAAACCCACGAACCGTGAGATCATGACCTGAGCCGAAGTCGGACGCTCAACTGACTGAGCCACCCAGGTGCCCCTCCTTGTTCTTAAACGTGCAGAGAGAGGTTTAAAAGTAAAGGACATGTGGTCTCTAACTTACTCTTAAATGGTTCAGAAAAAAAAATAGTGACACCTGTTTATAAATGTTATACAGATAGGAAATATACACAGTGTTGAAAATTATAAAACAGATATGTACAGTGTTAAAAATCATAATGCTTATTATTAATTTATTTTTAACACGTATTCATTTTTGAGAGAGAGATGGCGCAAGCGGGGGAGGTGCAGAGAGAGAGAGAGAGAGACAGAACCGGAAGCAGGCTCCGGGCTCTGAGCTGGAACTCGGGAACCGTGAGATCATAACCTGAGCTGCCCAGGTGCCCCGGGTCACCACTATTTCCAATTGAAACGTAAACTGGGGGAATGCTTCTCATCCTGTTAACTTGCATTTTCACTCCCGGGATGTATCCACCACATCTTTCCGCGGCAGTGTGGTGTTATTTGTAATGGCTGCATGGTGCTCCTGGTGAGGGTGGGTGTTCCGATGGTTTCCACCTTGACTGTTCTAGACCGGGCCAGAGCGAGCATCCTTACAAGTACACTTCTGCCTACTGGACCTAATGGAAAGAGGATGAGAGAGAGGCGAGACAGGCAGAAATGGCAGAGACGAGGGAGAAAGAAAAACCTGCCCCCAGAGACAGAGGGAGCTGGTCCGAGGCCTCGGAGGCCTCAGCAGCTCGGCCGTAGGAATCCAGGTAGGGAATTAAGCAAGCCACTGTTTGGAACACACCCTGCAGATACAATTGTAGGGAAGGTCAGAGTCCTTTGTGCGGGGGTTTTCATGGGACTATTGTTCTTGAGAAGCGACCCAATTGCCCCTCAACAGGAGACTGGTTATAGATTGTGTAGGGCTACCAGGTTTAGCAAGTAAAAATACTAGAAGCCCGGTTAAGTCTGAATTTCCGATACAGAAAAGTCTGTCCCAGCCTTATACTAAAAGCATATTTGTTGTTTATCTGAAATTCTAATTTAATTGGGCGTCTTGTTTTATCTGGCAACACTGCCTCTAAGACCAGTGAGAACAGCCAGGTGAAGGTTAGTGTGTGTGTGTGTGTGTGTGTGTGTGTGTGTACACATGGGGGCTTTAGCTTCGACCTGGTGGTGGGGTGGTTGAGGGAAAGGGACCTGCCTAGGGTCTCAGGATCATGGGTGGCTGAGCTTGACTGGCCCCCAGCTTTGTGCTCTGCAGTCATTTATGTGTATGTCTTAAAAGTATTAATATTGGGGCGCCTGGGTGGCTCAGTCAGTTGAGTGTCCAGCTTCAGCTGAGGTCATGATCTCACAGTTCGTGGGTTCGAGCCCTGTGTCGGGCTCTGTGCTGACAGCTAGCTCAGAGCCTAGACCCTGTCTTCAGAATCTGTGTCTCCCTCTCTCTCTGACCCTCCCCTGCTCATGCTATCTCTCTCCCTCCCTCTCTCTCTCAAAAATAAATAAAACATTAACAAAAAAAATTAAAAAGTGTTAATCTATTGGAGTGCCTAGGGGACTCAGTCGGTTGTGTCCGACTTTGGCTCAGGTCATGGTCCCATGGCTTGCGAGTTTGAGCCCTGCATCGGGTTATATGCTGACCAATCAGAGGCTGGAGCCTGCTTTGGATTCTGTCTCCATCTCTCTCTGCCCCTCTCCTGCTCTCTCTCTCAAAAATAAACATTAAAAAATTTGAAGTGTTAATATATTAAATACAAATATTAAAAACATCATGATTTCCTAAACTCCATTTGAACATTTTTGATTTTTTTTTTAAATGTTTAATTTATTTTTGATACAGAGAGAGACAGAGCATGAGAGGGGGAGGGGCAGAGAGAGAAGGAGACACAGAACCGAAAGCAGGCTCCAGGCTCTGAGCTAGCTGTCAGCACAGAGCCTGATGCGGGGCTCGAACCCACAAATGTGAGATCTGACCTGAGCCGAAGTCGGAGGCTTAACCAACTGAGCCACCCAGGCGCCCCTGAACATTTTTGATTTTAAAAAGTACCGGCCGGGGATGCCTGGGTGGCTCAGTCCATCCGACTTTGGCTCGGGTCAAGATCTCACAGTTCGTGGGTTTAAGCCCCACATTGGGCCCTGCGCTGACAGTGTCTGCCTACTTGGGAGTTTTTTCTCTCTCCCTCTCTCTGTGTCCCTCCCCTGCTTGTCCTCTCCCCACCCCCCTGTCAAAATAAATAAACTTAAGAAAAAAAAAAGTACTGACCAGGGCCTGGGGCTCTGCCTTCCTGACTTGTTTTCACATCCTGGAACACTCATCTGCCCCTGGGCTTCTTAATCTTGGTGGCCACTGGTCACTGCTCCCTGCGTGTTCTCTCACTTCCCTTCCCCTTTCACCTGCCCATCCTTGTGACCTCAGCCTGGAGTCAGTTTGGATCTCACTCCTCTGACTCAACTTAATCCCTTGGGGCTGCTGGGTTGCCGGCTGCAGTCTTCCTCCCTCACCTGTGAGCTCCACTGGGCACAGAGACCTTTTTTGTGTCCGGCTGGGTTATCACAGTGTCCTGGCCTATGAGGCCAGGCACCCTCTGCTTCCCGCTCGCTGTGACTTGGGCACGTCAGTATTTCACCTCGATGAGCTTCAGTTTCCTTATCTGTAAAATGGGACTGATAATCTTGCCGACTACTCACTGCTTGTCATGGGAATCAAAGGGGCCAGTGTGCAAGAGATGGGAAAGTGAGCCGCATCAGTGCCTCTCAGGTGATGCTTGAACCGAGGCCAGCTCCGGGAAGAGCTGGGGAAGGGCGTCCCCCTTGCTACGGGAAAGAACCTGTATGAAGAGGCGCAGAGAGGCGGCCAGCAAGGCTGGATGAGCAACGGGGAACGTGAGGGTGACTGAGCAGGGTTTGGAGTTTGTTTTGAGTCTGAAGCTGAGAGCTGACTCGGACCTGACCTGAGAAAATCGTGTGCTCTCACTTTTCTCCTGCCTGGCACGGTCTCCCTCGCACGGCAGGTCAGAGAGGCACAGGCGTCTACAGGTGTGGAGGGAGGGTGTGGGCGGGGAGAGAGGCCCTGGGGTTTTTCCTGGAGACTGGGTCAGCCTCCCGCCACTGCACCTGGGGGAGATCCCAGCGACCTGTCTCAGGCCCGGGGCCCCAGCGCACCAGGTGTGGGGAGGCCTGGCTCCAAGGCGTCACTCGGCCCCACAGGCAGACACCTGCCACCCTCGGGGCCTGCCTGGGACCCAGGTGATCACCTCCTTCCGGTTACCCGGGATTGTTCCAGAGCCCCCTCTTCTTATTACCCCTGATGAATAAAGAAGCCACATCTCAGAGGCAATCAGTATTTGTCTTGGTTTTTGTGGTTGGATTTGTTCCATCAAAAAGTCATTTATTTGAAATTGTCACATGTGTATCTAAAATAAAACATTCATATCCTTCAGAAAAGGTTAGGGGAAGGGGCACCTGGGGGGCTCAGTCGGTCAAGGGCCCAACTTTGGCTCAGGTCATGATCTCACGTATCGTGAGCTGGAGCCCCGTTTCGGGCTGTCTTGCTAGCAGCATAGAACCTGCTTTGGATCCTCTGTCCCCAACCTCTCTCTCTGCCCCTCCCCCTCCCCTGCTTGTTCTCTCTCTCTCAAAAATAAACATAAAAAAGAAAAAGAGGCCTCCTTCCCACCCCTGTCCACTTCCCTCCTCAGATGCAAGCAGTCTCTTGGGTCACCTTTCACAGACAGTCTGTGCCCACGGGGTGGGTGTTATCTTTCTTTCTTCTGCACACAAGGCCGCCTCTTAGATATGCTGTTCCCTTGACTTTTTTTTTTTTCACTAAAAAGTCTAGTTCATTCATTCATCCATTCAGCTAATGTTTATTAAGCACCTGCTGTGGAGGTACATGGGTCAGAGCAGTGCATAGAACGGTTTCTGCCCAGGTGGAGCCGTCTAGAGCAGAGAGTGAATATTTAGCTTTCAGGTTTACTAGTGAATATTAGGTTTTAGGCCTCAGTAGTGAGGACATTATGTAGGCACCTACATAACAAAACACATTTCCACACATTTTTTTATTGACAAATTGTAATATTTAGGAGCGCCTGGCTGGCTCAGTCAGTAGAGCATGCAACTCTTGACTTTGGGGTCTTGGGTTTGAGGCACATTGGGAGTAGAGAGTAATAAATAAAAACTTAAATAAACTTAAAAAATATAATATTTAGGGGCGCCTGGTTGGCTCAGCCAGTTAAGTGTACCGACTTCGGCGCATGATCTCATGGTTTGTGAGTTTGAGTCCTGCATTGGATTCTCTGTCCCCCCCCCCTTTATCTGCCTCTCCCCTGCTCATTTGTGTGCCCTCTCTCTGTCTCTCAAAAGTAAATAAACGTTTTTTAAAAAATGTAATATTTAAGTATAATTTTTTGGTAATACAGGTCTACAAATGAGAAGAATGGAATTTTCTTTTGAAGATTTATATTTCGCTTTAATTGGGATTCCAAGTTAGTGTTCCTTATCCTCAAGTCTGTTGCAAATAGTCATCTGTAAAGGCCCTTCTTTTTATTTTACTTTTTAGTCTTTTTATTGGGGGGGAGGAGACAGAACAAGAGAGAACGAGGCGGGTAGGGGAGGGCGGGCTCGGGAGGGAGAGTCTCACACAGGCTCCGCCCTCAGCACGGAGCCCAAGCTGTGATCTGGGGCTGCATCCCGTGAGATGGTGGCCTGAGGGGAAATCAAGGGTTGGTCGCTGGACCGAGCGAGCCTCCCAGATACCCCTGTAAAAGCCATTCAGGCAAACCTCAGGTTGGATTTGATCCACGGGCTATTCGCCAACCTCTGTTCTAAAGGGCAGTCAGCAAAATGAGTAAAACATACACAGTGTTAGGTGAGCTGCAGGGGAGAAAAGAAACAGGAAGGGGGATGAGGGAAGGAGGACTGGAGGGAGAAGGGGTGGCTGAGAGAAGGCTTCCCCGAGATGAGGAGTGAGCCTGGAGGCCTTTCCAGGGAAAGGGGGCATCCCGCAGAGTCACTGAAGCCCCAGCCTGTCTGGTGTGGCCCCTCGTGGCTGGCGCCTCATCAGGTCAGCGGGGCCGGAGGGGCCACACCCTGCACTACACTTGGTGTAATGAAGACGGTTTTCCTAGGAGATGGAGCCGTGAAGAGTTTATATCCAGATAGGCTTTGGCATTTTAAGGGCTGTATACTACTCCATTGATTGGATTATTAGGTATTTAACAAGTCCTCTGATGGACGACTTTTGCTACCCTATTAAAATTAACGAGGCTAATACTTGCACATGATGAAAAGAAAAAGACCTGGGACGGGGCATGTATTAAGCCCCTCCCTCTCACCCCTGCCGGGCAGCCACCGAGATCCCCTCCTGAGAGACCCCCCCCCCACCATAACTAGTTTCTTTGTCTCCCTCCACAGGTGGCTTCTGTGGGTCTCTAAGAAATACCTATTTCTCCCACTTTCTCTGCAAATGGTATTACACTGTGCATGCTGTTCTGCATTTTTTTTTAACCACTTAATGTCTTGATTCCACGTCCATTACATGCAGAGCTTTCTCTGTTTTGGCAGGTGTATAATATGACTGCACTGTAGTATATTAAGTGGTCCCCAGATGGGCCTTGGATTGGGTATAAGAGCATCAAATACCACCTTGGGATGCCAGAGAGACCCCAGAGGAGGGAGCCGCCCGCACAGGACCAGGCATACAGGAGGTGCTCAGCAAACCAGAATGAAGAGGGTTTGCACATCTTTTCTTGGAGCCCCTGACTCTGGGCCACATTCAGCAGGCTTTGACCCAACATCTCCCT
The DNA here is from genome assembly GCA_004023845.1 of Helogale parvula. Taxonomy (NCBI): domain Eukaryota; kingdom Metazoa; phylum Chordata; class Mammalia; order Carnivora; family Herpestidae; genus Helogale; species Helogale parvula. The sequence goes on along the minus strand of PJEM01012311.1, from coordinate 14,836 downwards.
TGAAAGCCAGTATATATCCTGGTGATTTTGACTCCTTCAGAAGCCCTATGGAGTCATAGGCCCAAGGCTGAATCACTGTTTGCTTTCAGGCAAGTGGGAGACACTCAAAGAGGTTTTGTTTTTTAAATCAAGGAAGGATAAGGGTGATGGTTTAGCCTTGACTCATCCCTTGAACTTTCCATAGACTTTGTCTTCTTCCTGGTCAAGATTAAGTCTTTGACTCTGATTGATTCACCCACCTGATTAATGATCTAATCAACAGGGGCCAATTGGCCTAATATACACAGAGCTTTAGGCAGTTAAGAAATTCATCAATTCCATGACCAAAGGACATGAAGGGGTAGCTCGAGTGGAGATGCAGAAACAATAGCTTTGGAACATGTAAAAATGCTCCATCCCATTCCCGTGAAACGCAAATTGCAACCAGGAGTTCTCACTTTCTTTCATCAGATGGGCAAAGATAAAGAAGTCAGGAAACACCCTGCCTGGCCAGTTTTTAAGAAGGGGCACTCACTTTCCTGCCGGTGGAAGTACAATTCAGTTTAACCTTTTTGGATGGCATTTGGACAAATGTATCAACATTTTAAGAACATACCTTTGGCCCAGAGTGCACAGATGTGCGTACCAGACATCTATGGAAATTGCCCCCTTGTTTATAAGGTAGAGGAAAAATTGAAATCTAAAGGCTCAGGAAGGGAGAGTCATTTTGTTAAATACATTGTGCTACTGTAGCATAATCCATACAACTTAAGAGTCTTCAGTCTTGCAAAATACTAAGGAAGCTGCATGTAATGATCTGGAGCTATTTTCAAGACGCTGAATATTGTTACTTGGGAGGATAAAGCAAGATAATCAGCTGGCATGTGGGCTCCCATTTGTAGCACAGAAAGACGGCATGTACATATCAGTATACATACATGTCTCCTTGTTTCTATAAAGACCATCCCTGGGAGATCATACAATACACTGGTAAAAAATTATTGCCTTTGGGGAGAGAAATGGATATCTGGGATAAAGGGAGACTTTCTTTTTTAGTTTGTGTCACATCTTTAGTTATTGTTTTTACTTTTATTGGGGGATGGATACCTGTAGAAAATGCAGGCCTCTGTTCAAATGTATCTTCCTCTCAGAGGCCTTTCCTGGTCATATTAGATATTCCAGCACAGGTGTACCAGCTTCCACCCCAGTTAGTGGCCTGGGTGCCCAGCCTCGCCCGAGGCGGCTCAGAAGCGGTCTTGGGGAGCGCCTCGGCCAGCAGAGGGCGCCGGAGGACCACGCCCCAGGGCGGGGGGCTGGGGGGGGGGCGGGGGACGAGCGCCCCGCCCGGCCCGGTTCGCCGCAGCTTCGCCACAGAGGCCGCCCACTTCCGGGAGGACCTGACACCGCTGCATCAGAGGTGTCGGCTCGCTTTTCTCTGCTATAGGGCTCTGGGGCCGCCCCTCGGGGCACTAGCTGGTCTGTGGCCCCCAGGCCTTGTTCGAAGTCCCCTCCCACCTCTCGGTCTCCGCCCCTTACAGGAGGGAGGGGAGCGAGGGCGGGGACAATTCAATCAGAAAGGAGGGGACAGCCCAGATCTGAGAAAGGACCCTCCCCCGCCCTCCACCCCTTCCCGGGCGCAGGTGCCTGACCGACCGAGGGAAATGGAAACCCGGAGGCCCAGGCCACGGTGTCTACGCACTAGCGGCCCCTGGTCTGCTTACCCGTGTCATCCCCTGGAGATCGGAGTCATTCACTCTTCCATTATGGGGTTGTACCCTCGTTTGTTAATCCATGATACTATTGATAAATATTTGGGTCGTTCCCAAATTTTTGCTCTTAGGAGCAAGGGTTTAGTGAATACGCTCTTGTTTCTTCTGAGTTTGGGGCTGGGCAGTTCTCAGCTTTGCTCAGTAGAATCACCTGGAGAGTTTTTTAAAATGCTAATAGGGGAGGGAGTCCGCCCCCCCACTAATTAAATCAGGATGTCTGGGGGGGTGGGGCCCAGGCTTGGGTGTTGCCTTGCGGAATCCAATCTGTGGCAGAGGCTGGGAGTCCCTGGGAGGCCTTTGGCCTAGGAGTAGAATGTTACCAGCTGATGCCAGACTTTTTCAAAGTGGTTGGACCCATTGACACTCTTCCTCAGCATGGAGACAAAAGCCCTGCTGCCCTCACACCCTCCTCAACACTTGATATTGACCAAATTTTAACTTTTTGTTCTTCTGATGGGTGTGAAATGGTATCTCACCGTGGTTTTAATTTGCATTTCTCTCATTACTGATGAGGCCGAGCCGTTGGTGAAAAATGTTGAAACAGAGACTGAAAAGGAGGCAGCCAGGTGAAGATCTGGGGAAAGAGAGGTGTGTGTATATGTGGTGGGGGGGGGTGGCTGCAAGTGTCAAGGTCCTGTGGTGGTAAAGGGCTGGGATGTGGAGGAACACAAAGAAGGGGGGGATTATTGTGCCTGGGGACCGGGGAGAGTGGCTCAAGGCAAGGTCAGCAGAGGTGAGATCAGCAGGGCGGGGGGCTGTGGTGAGGACTTTGGCTTTTACTCGGTGAGACAGGAGCGAGGGAGGGTTTCAGCAGAGACACGGTCTTACTCCTCCCTCCGGCTGCATGCGGAGGATCATGAGATTTTGGAACTAAATACACACAGGAGAGGGCTGTATCCTAGGTAATGACTGCATATGGCCCATCTTCCCCCCCCTACCCTAGGCTCGACCCAGCAACTAGAATACAAGTAATTGTCCCAAACAGACAATTGTCCCTGCCCTCATTCTATCTAGGTGGTGAGTAGTGGGACTGGCAGGTTTTCATAGCCCTAGATCAAAACAAGTTGGGTGGGGCTTATTTATGGGTTTATTTCTGGACCTCCAGCCCCACCCCAGGCCTGGCATGGCCCTGTCTGGCACGGTGGGCTCACAGGAGAGCTGAGGGTGAGGCCCCAGGTGTCCCTCCTCCGGGCCGCACCACTTTGGATCAATCGGTGCCCCCACTGTGGAGCCCAGAGTTGGAGCCTTTAGACACAGTGTTGATGACCCCCAGAGAGGCGAGAAGACCGGCCTCGGCCCTTCCCTTCCCCACTTCTTTCTCCCACCTGCCCAGAGTGACCTTTCTCAACCAGACTCCAAACAGATCCCTCCTCAGCTGAAAATCCTGTCTTGGTTCCCAGTGTCCTTGGGGCAAAGTTCAAACTCCTCTAGGCCCTGGAGGCCCAGCAGATCTGACCTCTCAGGCTTGGCCACCCCACCCCCATCCCCTGGGAGCTGCTCTCAAAGACTCAAGCAGTTACTGATTCTTACCTCGGGCCTTTCCCCTCGGTATTTCTTCACTTCCTCTGGGAAGTTGCCCAGACCCCCTGTCAGGTGACCCGTTTCTTGACTGTCACGGCGTCCTGTGGCCTCCCCCTATCAAAGCACACTTCCCTTTGCTTAATATTATCTGTTTACTTTCGTCTCTCTCCCCCACCATACGGCGAGCTACGCTTAGGTAGAGACCCCGAGTGTTTTGTTCAGGAATGTGTTCTCAGCTCCGGGAATGGTGACTGGCACGTAGCGGGTGCTCAGTAAACATTTGCTAAGTGAAGGAACGGATGCCTTTTGCTAGATGATGCCAGATTGCTCTGCAAAAAAGGCTGTGGCATTTCACACTACCAGCAGCCACGTGAAGGTGTTCATTTCCTCGCATCCTCCCCCGAAATGTGTATCGTCCTTCGTCAATCCCACGCTCTTCGCGAGGCGCCAGCCTGGCCGAGGAAATTTCCGCCCCCTCCCCAAGCCGGAGGCGGAGGCGGTTTCGGAACGTCAGGTGCCCAGACCCGCGGCGCGCAGCGCCAGGGGGCGCCAGAAGCAGACGACTGTGCAGCGCCGAGCAGGCGGGCGCGCGGGGTACAGAAGGGGGTCTCGCCTCGCCTGGGGCTCCCTGTGCCCGCCCCCCGCAGTCCGCGGCGGGGCCTCCCAGCGGCCCCCGCCCGGCCCCCAGCGCCACGCGGCGCGAGCCCCGCCAGCCCCCTGCGCACCTGCTCGGGGCGTGGCCTCCGGCGAAGGCGCGCCTCGATTGGCGCGGAGGTGACAAAGGGGCGTGGCCTCCTCCGGCCCCGCCCGTTCAGAGGCTGGCGTACTTAAAGGAGTTGGCGGCGCGTCTCCACTCAGAGCGCAGCGGCACGGCCTCGCGGGTGGAGTGCTTCGCGACCCCTGCGCGAACCGGCGACCCCCGGCTGCTTCGGCCACCATGCCGCGCTCTTTCCTCGTCAGGAAGTCCGCCTGCTCCCGCCGGAGGCCCAACTACAGCGAGCTGCACGACTCTTCTCCAGGTGGGTGGACGGGGTGAGGGACCCCGGGGGCTTCGGGGAGACCCGCGAAGGCTACCTGGGCGGGGGGCCGGGGGGGGGTGTGGGAGGGGGACTCGGGGGCAAAGTCCAGTGCCCATAAGGGAGCCCAGGGGCCGGGCGCGGGGCGGTGCGCGGAGGGGCGTGAGGAGCCCGGGGCAGGTGAATGGACGGTTGGGGGAGGGCCTTCTGAGGGCGGTGGTCTTGCGTGAGGAGGCTGCTCGGCGGCCGACAGAGAAGCGGGGTGGGGCCGGGCCCCCCGAGTCGGGCCGGGCGGCGGCGCCCTCCGGGTGTGATCTGGAGGCCGGGGCGGGCGGGCGAGCGGGGCGGCGGGGCGGCAGGGCTGAGGGGCTCTGGGAGGGCAGGACGGGCCGTCGGGGCCGCGGGTCTTTCCTCCCTGCGATAAGTACTGAGCGCCGGCCCCGCGCACCGGCCCCGCCCGCAGCAGGCTACTGTTTGTTGACTGACTGCGCGACCGAGGGCCTGACCCTGCCTTCTCTCCTTCTCCCCGCAGAGTTTGCCTTCCAGCAGCCGTATGACCAGGCCCACCTGCTGGCGGCCATCCCACCTCCCGAAGTCCTCAACCCCACGGCCTCGCTGCCCACGCTCATCTGGGACTCGCTCCTGGCCCCGCAGGCGCAGCCCGTCCGCTGGGCCGGCCCGCGGCCCCAGGAGGCCCCCGGGGCCGCCGAGCTGACCTCCCTGTCGGACGACGACAGCGGGAAAGGCTCGCAGCCGCCCAGCCCCCCGTCGCCGGCCCCGTCGTCCTTCTCCTCCACCTCTGCCTCGTCCCTGGAGGCCGACGGCTACGTCGCCTTCGCCGGCCTGGGCCGGTTGCCCGCGCAGCTGGCGGGGCTCTCGGTGGCCAAGGACTCGCAGACGCGCAAGGCCTTCAACTGCAAGTACTGCAGCAAGGAGTACGTCAGCCTGGGGGCCCTCAAGATGCACATCCGGAGCCACACGCTGCCCTGCGTGTGCGGCACCTGCGGGAAGGCCTTCTCCAGGCCCTGGCTGCTGCAGGGCCACGTGCGCACGCACACGGGTGAGTGTCCCCGCCGGCCTCCGTTTCCTCGCCATGGAGTTGGGGGCACGGGAAAGTGGGGGCCAGGTGCGAGGGAGTCCCACCCCAGCGCCGCCCTCCCCTCCCCCACCCTCCCCAGCCCCGCCGGATGTTGTCAGACGCCCCGGCCCGGCTGGGGTCCTGCTCCCAGGACCTCTTCAACCCTCGCTGCTGGCTCACCTCTCTGGGCCTCAGTTTCCTCACCTGTAAAGTGAGCACAAGGCCATCCTGTGGGGGTTACACTCGGGTTACCTGACTGAGCTGTGCAGGGAGCACCTGGGCCACACTTGATACATAACTGAAATGTGTGGGTTTTTTTAATGTTTATTTATTTTGAGAGAGAGACAGCTGAGTGAGGGAGGGTCAGAGAGGAGAGAGAATCCCAAGCAGGTGGCACAGGTCAGCAGGTCAGCACAGAGCCTGAGGCGCGGCTCGAACTCACAAGACGGAGAGATCGTGACCTGAGCTGAAATCAAGAGTTGGGTGCGGGTGCGCAACTTACTGAACCACCCAGATGCCCCCTGAACGGAAATGTTTTTGATAGTTGCTCTGCTTCTATGCTGTGTGACCTTGAGCGAGCGAGGTACCCTCTCTGAGCCTCAGGATTGTGACAGCATAGTCAGACAGGGTGGACTCTGACAGCATTTTTTAGGATGGCTGTCACGTCCTTAATCAGTTCATTTCCTAGATCTGCGTCCCTGCCCCCGCGGTGAGCGGATAAACTCAGCCCTGCCGTGCAGACCTGGGAATACCTTGGCCGGCAGAAAACACAGTTGTATCTGTGTTTCAAAAACTTAATACTAAATGTGTAGAAAATCGTGAAAAGGAGAGTTTTCTATCCTTTAACTTTCGGGAAATGTGGCAAAGGAAAAGGCAGACGCTGTGTCCTCAGAACTTGAAAGGCGGAGGCCACCATTTGGGGCTGCTCTTTGGGGTGTGACTCTGGGACAAGGTTCAAGGGTCTTAGCTGTCAAGCGTCGGGGTCCCGCTGGCCAGTGGGAGGCCTTTCCTGGCCCCGGGGGCTGACCTGAGCCACCAGGGTCAGTGGGTGGTCCGCTAGGCCTGGTGTTTTGCAGGCTGGCATGGCTCCTCCTCCCAGGTGTCCCTGCTTCCCCGCCCCCCATTTCTCTTACTTTGTGCACACAGAGCCCTGGTTTTAAAGGGACCTGATGTAAAGGTGCAGCTCTCTGGCCACCTCTGTCCTGGGCTGAGAGGGCACTATTCCGAGGGAGTCGAAACCACTGGGGTGCTCTCCTGAGCCCCCAGCTTCTCCCGGCATTATTTTCATGTAAAGGCATGGCTCAGGCACAAAGCCTGTTGAAATGCACCATCCCCATCCTCGTCGACTCCCATTGTGAGTCTTAATGGTGGGCCCAGTGGGTGGGGGCTGGGGGTGGAGCAGGTGCGTGGCCAGTGGTGGCCAGCACCTGTTCCGGCCGCAGCTGCTGGCCCACGGCGCGTCAGGCCCCTTTAATCCGGGGAGTATCGCATGTACAGTGCCCCCCTCGGCGGCCTTTGTCCCCGCCGGCCTGGTGCCGATTTCACACTCGCCAGGATCACCATAAAGACGTCTGCGGGGGCGGGGCATCTGCAAGGGGTGCAGGTCTGGGCCCGCTGCTTGCACACACAGACCTCCTCCCCATCACATCCTGCGAGGCCTCCCTCCTTTGTTCACGTTTGCGTCTGATCCCACATGACCTAAAGGTAGCGTTCGGAGCGCTTGCCGCCCAGGGCCTCCTGCACCTGGGTTAGTGCAGTGAATCCACAGCCCTGGGAAGGAGGTACGGTCGTAACCCCCACCTTACAGATCAGGAAACTGAGGCACAGAAGGAATCACTTTCCCAAGTCACAGCTCAGAAGGCTGGAGCCAGGGAGGTGAGAGGGTTGTGGCTTTTTGTGCCCTGGGGAAAACAGGACTCGTGCCCCCTTACCCGTCAGTGTCCAGTAAGCCCTCAGTTCACCAGGGAGTGTGTGACGGAGGAGGGACTGCATGTGGACCTTGTAGGCCTAGTCTGCAGAGGGTGCTCAGTGATGACAGAGCCAGTGAACTCTGCGTCCCTAGTCCTCCTGCTAAGTCCCCTACACCGGCCTGGCCTGTCTTCTTGTAGGTAGGTAGGTATGTACGTATGCCTAGCTCCGTGCCCCAGGAGACTGAGCCCAGGAAAGGAAGCTTCCGTAGTGGCCTCGGGCGTCTGACTTCTGGACCCTCCCTCCCAGTGCCCAGCGCAGGCCCCAGGCGCCCAGAGGCTGATGGAATTCATTCATTCCCTGCTCTCCAAATTCCAACCCTGGGGTTTAACCAGTGGGCCGTGGCCTGGGGGCATGTCAGACTGCTAGCGGGAGGGAAGGCTTCTATTTTGTAAGAAAGACTGTTCAGTGTTGTTGGCTGGCACCCCGGAGAAGCTTGATAAATACTTGTTTAATGAGCTACTATTTGGCCTTTTTACTTAGTAGGAAATACTGCATCCCCAAGAAAACAGAATATCATTGTCAGTGTTTTTGAACTGCACTATATCATCTCCCTTGGGGCAGGAATTATGAAAACGGTGAGCAGCATGATCTGGTGGTGATTGAGGGGTCAGGCTCCTCTGAGGCTTTTTAAAAAAGTCTTCTCTTTGTCTAAGCACTGAGTGGGCGCGTGCTGTGTACCTAGCTCCCTGAGCAGGACTCTTCAGCACGGCCTTGGCCAGGCAGGTGAGGGCCACAGGTAGAAAGGGGTTCTAAGCAAGTCATAAGGTACAAGGTTTCTGTAGCGTCTTGGGGCCCCGGGCCCTGGCGAGAGGCTTGGGATAAATTCAGGGGAGATCCCTATTCTCATGGGGACACGATTATGCATCCTGGGGGACAGACAAGACCTGAAATCACCCGAATGGTGGTCAGCAGCATTGTGGTGGAGAAGCAGCTCGGGGAAGTGGCCCAACCTGCTGGGGGGGTGTGTGTGTGTGACAGGGACCCTTTAAGGCTGACCCAGGCTCTGTCCCCAGATGAAGGAATGTCCACTATAACTCCCTTAAGAGGCTCTGGAGTCAGGCTGCTTGCTTCTTGCGGGGTGCCCCTGCATGTCCCGCTTGGCTTCTCTGTTGCCTCTGTTTCCCTGTGTCTAAACTGAGGACAGAGGTAGGAGTAAATGAGGTGGGCGTCCCTGCACAAAGGACGTGTTCGGTAAATTCAGTCCCGTCGTTGTCACGGTTTGTTGAGCATTCCCAGCCAGCTTGTCACCGTGAGGGCTTCATTTCCCACCTCTGGATTGCCGACTCCTATGGGTGCGGGGCGAACAGCTCCATGTTACAGACCAGCAAATGGAGGCTCAGAGAAACCAGACGACTTGGTCACAGTCACACGGGTGGGGGAGTGGCAGAGCTCCCGATCATATCCAGGGCTTTGGACCCTAGACGTAGGGCCTGGTTTTTCTGGGCCGTGGGATTTCTTCAGGGTTGGGGTGATAACGGGTTCTAACTGGGGGTGGGGGGCGGTTGGGCCAGGACTTCGGTAACTAAATGTCAGCTGCTGTTTTCTGCCCCCAGGCGAGAAGCCCTTTTCCTGCTCCCACTGCAGCCGAGCCTTCGCCGACCGCTCCAACCTTCGGGCCCACCTCCAGACCCACTCGGATGTCAAGAAGTATCAGTGCAAGGCGTGCTCCCGCACCTTTTCCCGCATGTCCCTGCTGCACAAACACCAGGAGTCGGGCTGCTCGGGGGGGCCGCGCTGACCCTCAGGGCTCCTCCTGCGTCTCCAAACCCTCCCCCCCGACCGCTGTGGCCTCCCCAACTCCAGGAGGAAGGAGCCTCCCTCCTCACTGCCACGGAAGTCCCTTCTGGCTCCCCCTTTGTTGGCTGCGTTTGCCCCACAGGACTCTGAGGACCCGTTTCCAGTTCTCTCTGCCCTGGTGCCTCGGTGGGCTCAGAGAGGCCTTTCTGTGAGCCGCTGGGGAGGGTGGCTTGCAGCCAGGGGTTCTGGGGTTGGCCTCTCTGTGTGGGTTTGTGTATCCAAAGGTGTTTGGATACAGCTGCTTTGAGCTCCGGGCGGGACGAAAGCAGACAGACGGATAGGAAGCTCCCCCCACTCAGGGGGACCCACTCCTCCCCCACCCGGAACCCTCAGGCCACCCCTCCAGGAGGTGTGACTAACTATGCAGTAATCCACCCCCAGGCTCACCCCCGGGGCCAGTGGGGGCGGTCACTGACCCAGGACTGGTCTAGACCCCAGGATGCCCCCGGGCCTGGGCAGCTATTTCGGCCTCATGTTTGTCATGGTGGCACCTGTTTCATGGGCGATCTAACAACGTCTCAGAAGAGACTGAGTAATTGCCGTCACTTGTCGGGGCCGAGTGGGGTGCTTCAGCCTGACCCATGTGTCTCCCAGAACTATTTCTGGGGTCTGACAGGTGGGCCCGGGAGGAAGATGTTTACATTTTTAAAGGTACACTGGTATTTATATTGCGAGCAACATTTTGTACTAAGGAAAAGTTTTGTATAGTTATATGTACAGTTTATTGATATTCAATAAAGTGGTTAATTTATGTATTAAAAAAGTCTACCGAGTTTTCTAGAGGGGTGGGCGTGTTAAAGGGCCTTCAGGAAGGGAGGAGGGGCAGGGATTCAGGCAGCTCCGGATGTTCCCGACACAGGCTTAAATCCTGTCCCCTTAACACCACGTGGCTTTGGACTTCTGACTTTGACTGTCAGGGATTTTATTTGTGCACACGGGCTTTCCTCTGGGCCTGGGTGTCCTGTCTGATGCGGAGGCTGGGAAACACCTGTGGGTCCGTGAGCGGCACTGGCAGGGGGAGGGCGCAGGGTCCTCGCACTTTACATTGTGGCCCTGATGGATTCATCCTTCCAGTTTGAGGCTGACCAGGCGCGCGGGGTGAGAAGCCAGCTCCCTGGGTCTTATCAACCAGACGGGCCGCCGGCCTTGCCCCAGCACTGCAGGTCTTCTGGGGAGGGAGCGGAATGCAGCGGGCGAGAAGGGGACAGAGGATGTCCTTCCTGTTTCCAAGGGCTCTGGGCCCCACTCCGGCCTCCCTGTCAGACCCACACCTCTGTCTGGCTGCTGGGTACCAAATGGCCTTTGATGCAAGGAAATTGGCTGGCTGGAGCCAAGAGGGTGAGAAGCCAGGCCAAAGGGTAGGGGTCATTCAGCTTCCTGCTCGAGGACAGGACGGGAAGACGGTCAGCTTGCATCCCGGGCTGGGATAATTCACTCCTGGCTGGTTGTCACGGTGACCTCACCTCTGGGGCCCTCCTGGGGCCGGGAGAAAATGAGTGTCCGTTCTGAGCACAAAAGGTGCTGAAGGTGCCAGTTTCCTGCGGGGAGCTGAGCAGGCCTCACAGGCGCCCCAGAGCCCCAGAGCCCCAGAGCCAGGCCGGGGGTGGGGGAGCTTCATGTTCCAAAGGAGAGATGATTCTTTCTTCTAAACAGGAAATGGTGACCCGCAGGCCGGGAGCAGCCCTTAATGACTTGCAGCTTTCCTCCCGAAAGAAAAAAAAAAAAGTTCTCTAACAATCGCCAAATTGTAGCTGGCCTCCCTGAAGGGAAGTTAGGGAGTTGCGGGGGGGATGGGGATTGGGCACCAATTTGCTGAGGGCCTACTGTGCCCCACGTCCCTGGGCTGTCATGTACATCCCACAGCCCGCGGTAGGTGCCGAGACGCCAATGGTGAGGGAGTAAATGACTTCACATACTGCCGGGGAGGGGGGACACGCCTGGTGGAAACTCCTCCCCAGCATCCAGGATGCCGTGTACCAGGCTCTGATCATCCCGGGACTCAGGGACGCCTGGCTCGTGCCCCTGTCAGGGCCTAGAGCCAGGCTCTGCCCCTCGGAGCCCCCCAGTTTCTGCCTCTACAAAATGGGGTGATGGCCGTGCCTTCCTTCCTGGAGACTGGAAAGGAGCATCCATTCAGCAGGCCTTGAGCACTGCGTGAGCCTGGCCCTGTTCTAGGCCCCAGGGGGCACAGCGGTGACAGAGAGATAGTCCCCCTGCCCTTGTGGAACCTAGGTTCTAGTGGGGAGACAGAACACAAGCCGCTTTCCTCCTGTGCCGGCGCCAAGACCAGAGTGAGCGAGGGGGCAGGCTCACCCATAAGGCAGGCCACTGAGACCTGAAGGAAGGGACAGTCCCAGGCCGGGAGGGAGCCGTGAGCGCAAACGCTTGGAGGCTGGAATGAACTTGCCCTATGCAGAGAAAGACCAGGGGGCTGGGGGTAGGGGGACAGGGTGGGATGGGTGAGGCGCTCGTATCCTGGGGAGCATGTGAGCTTCGTGAGGACTCAGGATTTTAGTGGAGCCTCTGGGCCGCCGTGTGGGCCCCTAAGCAGGGACGGATGAAGCCTGCTTTGCTTGCCAGGCTCCTGGTGGGGAATGCGGGGCGGGGTGGGGGGAATGAGCTGGAGCCCCGACGTCCCAGGGCAGAGACGATGCTGGCCTGGCCCGGGGTGATGGAGGCCATGGGAGACTGATTCAAGAGGCGGGGTGCTGGGGTGCACACCTGAGTGCTCGTGGGAAGGGTCATTTGGGGTTATTAAAAAGGGCTGTGGGTCCCCGGAGGCCAAGGTGGGTGGGGACAAAAGGAATGAGGAGGGTCCCTCCATCCTGATAGGGAATGGTCCCCGCTTAGCCACATTGCTAAGTGAAAAATAGCTCGCAGTACATGCTCCCTTTTGTGGGAGGACGAGGGGGTGGAAATAAGCGTGTTCTTCATTCCTGTTTGTATTTGCATGTGGAAACGCTGGATTTACAATAAAATAATTAAAGCATTTCTCTAAGGAGTCACAGGAGGTGGAATGGGGTGGTCTGAAACAAGGGAAGAGTAGGGGCACGGTGTTTAGATGATTTATTATTATTATTAAAGACTTTTTTTTTAAAGTAATCTCTACCCCCAACGTGGGGATTGAACTCATGACCTGGAGAATGAAGTGTCGCATGCTCTACCAACTGAGCCAGCCATGTGCCTGTTTTTTAGATTTTTAAAACTCTTTTTATTTTGAAATAGTTTTTAGCCTGACAAAAAAGTTGGAAGAAAAGTACAAAAACCCAGACTCTTTCATTCAGATCCTTCAAAATATTGGATATTTTCTTATACTCGCATCTTCTCTCTGTACACACATATGTACGTATACACACATTTATTTTGGAACCACTTGAGGGCAAGTTGTAGACACTGATGCCCCTTGATATGGAGGGGCACCCGGGTGCCTCAGTTGGTTGAGCGTCCAACTCTTGATTTCAGCTCAGGTCATGATCCCAGAGTCACAGGATCGAGCCCTGTGTTGGGCTCTGCGCTGAGCATGGAGCTTGCTTAAAATTTGCTCTCTGTCCCTCTGCCTATCCCCTGACTCACTCTTTCTCACTCTCTCTCTCTCTCTCTCTCTCTTTCTCTCCAAAAGTAAATTTTTGAGCATGAATATTTAAGGACAAGAGCATCCTCTCATATAACCATAGTTCAATGATCAAAATCAGGAACTAGAGCATTGGTGCAATAATATTATCTAACGCACAGTCAAAGCCAAGTTTCTGTAACTGCCCCAGTGATGTCTTCCACGGCACACTGGGGGTGCCTGTGGGGCGAGAACCCAGGTCCCACACTTGTCCCGTCACCCCGTTTCCTTATATTCTGGAATAGCTCTTTTCTTGGTCTTTGGTGATTTTGATGTTTTTGCAGGGTTCAGGCTGGCTATTTTGTAGAATGTCCCCCAATTCAGACTTTCCTGATGCTTCCTCATGATGAGGCTTGGGCAGTGCGCTTTTGGCCAAACCACAGAAATGGCGTTGTGTCTTTCTCAGTGCAAGGTATCATGAGGCACCTGAGGTCCATTGGTCCATTACAAATGATGTCAACTTTGACCGCTCCGTTAAGGAGGGTCTGCCAGGTTTCACTGGGATAAAGTTCCTCTTTTCCCCCTTTTGTATTTCATCCGTATCTTGTGAGGAGATGTTCCAAGACCATGTGAATATCCTGTTACTCCCCAAACTTCCACCCACTGTTCCCGCCCTCACTGGCGATTTTTGCCCAAATCAATTATTACTGTGGTGACTGCTGAGTGGTGATTTTCTAGCGCCACGGTTCCTTCTGTTGTAACTGGTTGGCTTTTGACCATAGGGCAGAACTTGCCCCCGCTGTCTGGGCCAAGCAGCTCAGAGCCATGGGGTTGCCAGAGATGGAGTGGGAAGCAGCAGGGTCTGGCGGGGCCATTCGATCCTCCCCTGGGCTCTTCTTTAAAACGAGTCCAGGAAATAAACTGGCTGTAAAGCCGATCGCCACGCAGTGTCCAGGCAGACAGGCCTGGGGCCAGGGCCACCTCTGGGCACATCTGGGCCCCATTAGTGACCCCACAGCTACTCAAGGGCAATGCTTGAGCTGGGGTGGGGGTACTCTGGCAGGCGGGGGTCCGGGTCCTTCATGCTTCTTTTTGCTTTCAAGTTGTCAATGCTACATGTCATGGGAGTTTTTTTTTTAAGTTTATTTATTTTTGAGAGAGACAGAGCATGAGTGGGGGAAGGGCAGAGAGAGAGGGAGACACAGAATTTAAAGTAGGCTTCGGGCTCTGAGCTGTCAACACAGAGCCTGACACAGAGCTTGAATTCATGAGCCGTGAGATCATGACCTGAGCTGAAGTTGGACATTCAACCGACTGAGCCACCCAGTCGCCCCGGGGGTTTATTCTTTAATTAAAAAAAAAGAAGAAGAGAAGAAAAGATTAGATGTGAAGCTCATTTGCTGTATGGTTAACATACCTTATCCTAATGCCTTTACTGTTCTCAGTGTGGTGAAGAGCTCAGTTTGTATCTGTCTAAATTAAAAAACAAATATCTTTATCTACGTGGGCATGAACTCCGGTCTCACAGGAAGCCGAGCCGCCCCCTTGGCCCACTGGTGCTGGCTCTGTCTGCCCTTCACCTCTGCCTCATCCCCTCCCCCATGCCCTCACTCCCTCCAGCCCCCCAGGCCCCCTGCCACCTCAGGGCCTTTGCACTTGCCTCTCCTCCTCTCAGGGAACCACACGCTGGGTCCTGGCAACCGTCCCTCTCCGTTTGCACCCAGTGCCTTCCCCTGTTGATATTTTTCTCCACAGCACTTGTCACCACCCGACAAGCCATATTTCCACTATTCACAGTTTCTGGGTTGACTGTCTCCTCACCAGAATGTCAGCTCCCCGGGAATGGGAATTTTGTCCGCTTTGTTCACTGTCCCATTCCTGACCCTCATTTCTTTCGTGCAGGAGGTATGCTCTTGGTAAAATTTTGCTGAATGGTGGATACGTATGTGCCCCTAGGAAAGAGACCACAGTCACCACCCTTACGGGACACTTTCTATGTGCCGGGCACTGTGCCAAGTGCCTCACGTAGATCAACTCATTAAACTTTCACAGCTGGCTCAAGACAGAGAAAACCTAGACACAGAGAGATTAAGTAACTGGCCGAGGGTCACACAGCAAATGAGTGGCAGAGTAAGGATTCCAACTCTGACTTCTT
>PJEM01012310.1:17396-47957 GCA_004023845.1 Helogale parvula | reverse complement strand
CATGCTCTGTTTCTCTCAAAAATAAATAAACATTAAAAAAAATTTTTTTAAGATCTTCTTTACACCGTTTGAAAAGGCTGAGGGACTTACTTCCTCTGTCTCCAGCTTGTATGTTGTCATTATATTAAATATAACGTATCTGTAGAAGCTGCAGCAGGCACTAACCCCTCTTTAATTAAAAAGTACTTAGCTCATGACTTTCCAGACACCTCTTTTATCATGTAATGCCTTCTCAATCAGTTCCCTGAAGTTCTACTATGAAAACCTGTTGGACCATTGATTTCTCTGTTAAAAGGAGCCATCAATTACAGGTCCTGTAAAAACCCACCAGGGAGAAGGGTGGACAGTAACCTCATGATGGCTTAGGCCCTATTAGTGACCAGGCCCAACGCCCGTCCAAGTGCTAACTGGGCTCCGTTATGTGAACACGGGGTCACCCCTGCCCGGCCCTGGGCCCCACAGTAACTATTCACACACTTACTTTTCAAGATACTTGAAAATCTCGATTGCATTTGAAATCTTTGATTAAAAATTGGTCTCTGGGCGCCTGGGTGGCTCAGTCAGTTCAACACCCAACTCTTGATTTCAGGTCAGATCATGATCTCATGGTTTGTGGGTTCGAGACCCTCATTGGGCTCTGCACTGGCTGGGCAGAGCCTACTTTGGATTCTTTCTCTGCCCCTCCCTTGCTCTCTCTCTCTCTCTCAAAATAAATAAACTTAAGAAAATAATTGGTCCTATCCCACCCCTGCCCCTGAGCACCTGGGTAGCTCCGCCCACAGCTCGGTCCGCGTGTTCACAGCCTGCTCCTCACCCCAAGCCCAGCTCCAAAGCCGAATGCCCCACACGCAGGCCCCTTAGCAGCGGCACGGAGGACTGGAGGGGCCTGCCCCTGCTGTCACCTCTCACACCTGCTCTCGCCGCTGCTCCGGGGAAACCCCTTCCGCCTGCGCGCTGGCCGGCCGCAGTCCAGCCCGGACTTGCGGGCTTTGACCACACAGAAGAGGACACGTGGGTCGTGGGCGGTCTTCTTCCACCAGCGTGTGCCCTCGGAAGGCCATCTGGCCCGGTTCCCCATCTGCACCTGCCCTGTGGGTGCCTAGATCCTCCAGATCCTTCCAAATCCTCCTCCACCGTAAACACCCACTCCTGCCCAGTGAACTCGGGCCCTACCGGCGAGAACCCTCTGCACCCGGCAGAGTTGACCCGCACTGCACAGACGGGCTGTGAGTGACCCCAAAGACGCAGACGACCCTTAACGCCGCTAAGGCGATGACGGGAGCCGCGTGGACAGAATCACAGTGCCTGGTGCCACGTCACACGCTGCCGCCACGCACAGCGCTGTCCTCAGCGAGCCGCCAGGAAGTCCTGGAAACACACACACACACAGCCACAGCCACCCTGTTCCCTTCTGGAACATGGGCTTGGAAAGAAAAAAGAAACCAATGTCAGCACTGCTAAAAGGAAGAAAAGAAATGCCTAATCAGAAAACAGCGCTCTTGGACAACTTCAGGACCGAACAATAACCTTGGTGATGAGTAAAATCACCTGCTGATTTCAGTAAAACTTTCTGATGCAAATAAGAACACGTGACGCAGGCCGACCCGCCCCCCCCCCACCCCACCAGCGCAAGGCCCCCACGTTGTGGGGGAAACTCTATTCAAGCAGCAGCAGCCCAGCGGTCTGGGGAACCTTCCAGAGAGTCAAAGGCGTATTGTGTTCACTGTGCCAAGGGGGGAAATACAGTTATTTTGAAGTTATTTCTGAGAAACATTGCCTGCCCGTCGGCAAACGGCAAAGCCGAAGGTCAGCTCTCTGCTGAGCCCTTACCTGGTCGTCATAGCGGTAGGTGAGGAACTGCTCCCCCGTCGTGTCCTCGAGAAAGCTTCCCTGCGGGGAGAGCGCGAACTCGGGGAGAAAATAGGCTCCAGGAGACTTCTCAGCGGCGGCGGTCTGAAAGGCAAAGTCACGCGGTTACAAACGAAGCTCCGGTGAGTACCCTCCGCCAGGCAGTCCCAGAAAGCGGTGATGGCACCTGCTGAAGGCTACCGAGCAAAGGGAAGTGGGAGGCACCAGGTGTCCGTGCGGAGGCGGGTCAGGCCAGGGTGTCACGCAGGACCACCCCAAGGATTGACCCCCGACACCTGCCCCCCACAACCTTCCAGTGATTCAGCTACAGTGCAGTTAGCTTGATTATTGTTTTTGAAATGTTTAATGTTTATTTACTTTTGAGAGAAAGAGACAGAGGTGTGAGCATGGGAGGGCACAGAGAGGGAGACACAGAATCCGAGGCAAGCTCTGAGCTGCCAGCACAGAGCTCCATGCGGGGCTCGAACTCACAGACCATAAGATCATGACCTGAGCTGAAGTCCAACGCTTAACCGACTGAGCCCCCCAGGCGCCCCACCATTAGCTTATTAAGTGGTGTAGTTACAAATCCATTGTTTCTAAGACTGATGGTCTTTCTTTTTTCTTCCTTCTTTCCTTTCTTCCTTCCTGTTTTTGTTTAGTGAAGGAGTGGGAAGTTTGTTTCCACACTAAAGAGAGATGCACACTCATGGTAGAAACCTTCGAAGATGCGGAGGAACACAAAAGAAAATAAAGATCACCCGTAATCCCTTCAGTCTATAATAACCACGTTTAATTGTTTTGGCTTATTTCCTTTGAGACTTCTTTTCTCCTAATGCATTGTATGTTTATATAAAAATCCAAGAGGAAATAAACATGGCTCCTGCGGGAAGATTGCATTTGGCTGAAGAAAAGCTCATACCCCGGCATCTGAAGCCTGAGCCAAAAGCTCCCGCTCTTAGGGTTGAGGGGAGTCAGAAGGAGGACGTCATCTTGTAGAAGCTATGGGTTGGGTACAATGACCGAGTGGACTTGGTACCATCACCTGTCGTCACCTCCAGCCTACCGGAGCCCAAGCAAGGAGGTGCTGGGGGGTGCACAGTGCTCCCCAGGGTCACTGCGGCGGCTGGCTGAAAAGGAGGAAGAGAGGCAAGAGACGGAGCTTCAGTGCGTAGCCCCACTTGACCCAAGAACACCGATCAAGGACTACGTCTCCCACAGCGGACCCCACTCCCCTGCTTGGGCAGGAGGAGGGGTGCAGGAAAGAGGCCACGAGTGTTACTCTGAGGAAAACACTCTGCAAACGGAGAGAGTGAGTAATAAAAGCACCCCTCGGATACCCCTGCTCCCCCAACGGTCACATTCTCAAAGTGCAGCAGAAACTCTGGTTAAAGCAGAACATCCATTTGAACATCACGCTTTAAAACGAGAAATCGGGGGCGTCTGGGTGGCTCAGTCAGTTAAGGGTCCAACTTCAGCTCAGGTCATGATCTCACAGTTAATGGGTTCAAGCCTCATGTCAGGCTCTGTGCTGACAGCTCAGAGCCTGGAGCCTGCCTCGGATTCTGTGTCCCCTTCTCACTCTGCCCCTCCTCCATTCATGCTCTGTCTCTCAACAACAAATAAATGTAAAAAAAATTAAAAAGGTAAATTAGGGGGCGTCAGGGTGGCTCAGTGGGTTAAGCATCTGACTCTTGTGTTAGCTCAGGTTATGAACTCACAGTTCATGAATCCGAGCCTGGCACTGGGCTCTGTGCTGACAGCTTGGAGACTGCTTGAGATCCTCTCTCTCTCTCTCTCTCTCTCTGCCATTCCTGTGTGTGTACTCACAAGCTCGCTCACTCGCGCTCTCAAAATAAATAAATAACCTTAAAAAATAAAGAGAATTCAGTATGTGATACCTTTGTGAAGGCACATAGAACAGATAACCCTGTTTTTTATAGCCCTAGATGGTTCACAAACATTTCAAGATTTTCTTAATAAATTTCATTCACGCAAGGGTCTCAGCACCAAGTGCCACAGGACTCTTCCCAGAGCCGCACATCCCCATGTCCCCCTTGCCCTTGCCGTCCCTCAGAGCGGCTTGCTCGAGCCCGGATTACTCTGGATGACTCTGGTCTGAAAGGAGGGAAACAGGAAAATCACCGTACAAGTCCTATCTGTGAAGCCGCGAAGCCTCCCTTGACACCGGCCTGTCACCTCGGGGATCAGAGCACTGCTGTGTTTCGGGCAGGTTTTCTCTATTACACCGCCTCCTGCGGGGGAGGGGATGCTGGCCGCACAAGTTATGGGGTCGCCCGCGGCCTACAGCGGGGAGTCTGGCAGGGAAGCCTGTCCAGGCCCCGCCAGAGCACAGACTGTGTCTACCACACCTGGCCAGCCCGAGTTCTCAACACTACCAGACTTTATCTCTAAGTGGCCTGGGAAGGAAGAGGAAGAGGAGCTAATACTACAGACCCCACAGAGACACCATGGCTCTCACGTTTTGGTGCTGTTTTATGTCCCTCAGCATGAAATACCAGCAAAAGCAAAACTCTTTCCAGCACTGTTTTTACGCCTCGGTATTTATTAGCGTAGGGAAAAATATAGCTTGATTATAGATGATTACCTTCTGCTTTCTGACCTGCTGTTTCAATCTTTCCATTTTACCAGGATTAAACAAACAAAAAAAAAAAGTCAGGGGTGTCTGGGCAGCTCAGTCAGTTGAGCGTCTGACTTCAGCTCAGATCATGATCGCACCGTTCATGGGTTCGAGCCCCACATTGGGCTCTGGGCTGACAGCTCAGAGCCTGGAGCCTGCTTCAGATTCTCTCTCTCTGCCCCTCCCCTGCTCATTATCTGTCCTTCTCTGCCTGTCAAAAATAAATAAACATTAAAAAAAGTTTTAATTAAAAATTTGAGAATAAAGAACTGTGGAAGGATTCAGCATCAAAGAGAGTGGCCAACTACCTTGAGTGCCCCTGGGAGATGGAATAAGGTGAGGCCAGAGAAGGGTCCACTGGGCCTGACAATAAGGAGGACATTGTTGACATGGATGAGAGGGGGTACAGCGCAGTGGCAGGGACCACAGAAATGGCTTGAGGGGTGGACGGCCTAAGAGGAAGAAGAGACCAGGAAGGGATACTTGCAACAGGCCAACAGCTAGAGGGAATGGGAAAGTATGGGCAGAATTGGTAAAGATGGAAGAAATCGGAGCATGTCTGTTTGGTTATGAGAATAGCCCAGTCCTGAGCCAGCGGACCTGAAATCTTCTGAGGCTCCTTCTCTAACACACCGGCGCGCCTCTGTAACCAGAGCGTTCATTGCCGTGTTTCTATGCCGTTAGACACCTGCAGACCTTTCATAAGTGCCTTTCATGAGCTTTCTTTTTTTCTGCTTAAGTTCGGATTGGGTAAGACGATGTACTTCTGCCCCCCAAGTTAGTCCTGCCCGGGCTCCCGGACCACTCTGGTGCCGCATTCTGGAAGAAGTTCCCTAAGGCTGAGAACAGGCTCTCCAGCCCGTCGGCCGTGTCCCCACAGCAGGCGCGTGGGCAGCGGGCAGGAGAGACTGGCAGACCGCACTCCCTGAGCCTGCCCGGCAGCCCCAGCCCCACCTGTGGGAGCTCAGGGTCGCTGGTCCCCACGTCACAGCAGACGCTCCGCGTCCGCATGCCACTCCTTGTCACTGACAATCAACGAAGACTCTACCCAACTGCTTTGATCGAGATCCTCACTCCTGAGGATCAGTCAGCTGATTATAAAGCTCCGGTACAACCCAAGTCCTTTCCCTGGGACTTGCTCCCAGGTCCCAGGTCACCGCATGGCTGGCAGACACCTGAGGAGCTGCACTGGGGCATCCCAGGGTCAGGAAAGCCCAGCATCAAAAAGACGTGTTCAGTGATCTCATCCAGCCTGTCTACCTCAGAAGTCCTGCCAGATGTCCTGCAGCCTCTATGTGAGTACCTTTCATGACGGGGAGCTCCCTCCCTCCCAAGGCAACAGGGATCTGTCAGAATCTAGCAAGTGCGTAGACCCCACTCTGGTCAGAAGGGGTCCACTGCTCCCTAGTGGAGGTATGAGGTGCCCTGGCCACCAGCACCGCCCTCTGGGCACCCTCTCCTGCCGCCGCCCCCTGCCTCTCCCTGCAAACACTCGCACGCTGAGCTGGGTTCCAGAGTCTGCACACAGTGAGCATCTGAGTACCGGGAAGACAGACTTCGTGGAACTGGAAAGACGCTCTGATCCCAACCGGTCTCCCCGTGTCCTCACCTGCACCTGCGAGGTGGGTGCCGATGGCCCCCTCTCACACCGGAAGAGACTCAGACACGGGCGGGCAGGCAGTCTGAGCAGGGGGCACGCGACCTCCCAGCTGCTGAGGGCAAGTTCCCCTCCGTCCTGGCTCCCTACGTGGAAAACAGTCTTGGGAAACTGGGCCTTCCTTTGGGAGAAGCAGCCGAGTTCACTGGTGGCCGCAGAGAGCAAGCGCCATGGAGACACCAGGCGGCAAAGCACACGTGCCAACATCCTCACGGATGCAGACTTCCGAAATGTCAGGGAGGTGGCAGTGAGCAGGACAAGGTGACCCAGAGGCCAGGCCCTTAAGTAGCGAGAAGCAGGGAAGGCAGGGGGAGGGAGGCCGGGCCAGGAAGCGTGCAATCTTCCCAGGGCCCAGATCCAGGGGCCCGAGAGAAGCTGCCAGAATGCATCATCCGCCCAGCCACTGTCCACAGCTGCCGCGTCACCAGGGACGGGGTCAGGAGGAATGCGAATGCCCCCTCCAGGGACTGTGAATCCCGAGACCTGGGGACGCAGCTGTGTCCCCACGTCCCCCTCCAGCTGAAGGCTCTGACTCCGGCAGGAGGGAGTGAACACGTGACGGCGAGCCGAGGGCCAGATTTCCGCGTCCCCGGCCCCTATCTGTACCCCGTGAGGATGGGGAATGCCTATTAGGGCTGAGCAAGAGGTCTGGCTGATGTAGAAGGACAGAGAACCAGGCCCGAGAGGACGTCCTAGAGCACAGAATGGTGCCCCGCGGGCCTCAAAAGTCTGCAGTCATGAGTTAGAAAAGTTCAGTATGACTCCGGCGTAAGCACTTCTTGCGGCTTGTTCTGGGCACACGTGTGACGGGGAGCGTGCCTGTCCCTCCAGCCGTGAGCACAGTCAAACACCACGCCGCTGCGTCTACAGACTCACGGTCAGTGAAGGCCACGGAGCCTCTGAGCCGCCTGCCACCGCGAAGCCACGCCTCCGCGAAGCCACGCCTCCGCGAAGCCACGCCTCCGCGAAGCCACGCCTCCGCACTCTCAGAGCCAGATCGCTCGGTTCCGCCGTCCACATTCTCTGCCCGGCCCTCCAGCCCGTCGAAGCTTCGCGTGCCAACTCCACTGACCAGTATCAGCATCGCCGTCGCGGTGCTTTGGGCCAGCCCGAATCCGAGCACACGGCCTCTGTCTCATCCTGCGGTGTCACGAACACGGAGCCGGAGCGGGGCGGGCACCCGGGCCCCTTACCGAGCTCCCAAGAGCCTGCCTCCGGGCTGGCAGGGACTCTCCCTAGCCGTAGTCCCTCCCCCGCAGCTGACTCCACGCGGGCCCCTCCCATGAAACCCCTTGGGCAGGTGCTTCACATCTGCAGCCACACAAAGCCCAGGAAGTAAGACGCTCCACGGAGAGCGGCGACCCCGCCGGATCTTAGAGGCGGGGACCAGCGCTAACCCCTCGGAAGCGAAGCCGCGAACGCAGGGCGGCGCCTCCCGACACCTGCGCTTCGCAGAAACCTGTCGAGTCCCATCAGCGCCCAGGAAGCCAGTCTCTACTCACGGCAACCAAGCTCTGCGGCTGTGCGCTCGCTGCTGGAACGGGAGGTTGGGACCCCCCCTTTCAGCGGGAACATTCGATGAGTCCAGAAGCGCGCAGGGGCGGCAGCCAGGCCCCCGGGACCTGGGGACAGTCTGCAGGGACTCTGCTCTCCGGAGGCTCCTGGGGGCTGGTCCTCCTGGCCTGGATGGCACAGGACCTTACAGTTTGCACCTTCCAAAGCCCACGAGGGGGGAAATCAGGTTAACCAATACTATTTAAACTCTGCACACCGACTAGTTTTGTCCCAAAAAGCTCCACGTGCATATTGTTTCTTGAACCT
Organism: Helogale parvula; assembly: GCA_004023845.1. Lineage (NCBI taxonomy): Eukaryota > Metazoa > Chordata > Mammalia > Carnivora > Herpestidae > Helogale > Helogale parvula. Next base: position 39,990 of record PJEM01012310.1, on the reverse strand, counting down.
GGAAAAAAAAAAGGCTTCCATTTTGTGTCCTCAAGTAGGATTTTATTATTCCAAGACATTTCAAAGTCTCAGGTGTCCCAACGCTTCCTGATTCAATAGGAGACCCATTTACTTTGGCTGGATTGGAAAATTGGACTGAAAGAAAATCCATTTTTGCATTTTTGTGAGTTTTCACAAATTAATGCTAGGGATTTAAGATCTGTCTTCTTGCAGTGCCTTGGTGGCTCAGTTAAGCATCGGACTTGATTTCAGCTCAGGTCATGATCTCATGGTTCTTGAGTTCGAGCCGTTTCAGGCTCTGTGCTGACAGCGTGAAGTTGGCTTGGGATTCTCTCTCTCCCTCTCTTTCTCTGCCCCTCTCCTGCTCACGCACATGCTCTCTCAAAATAAATAAATAAAATTTAATTTAAAAAAAGAAAAAGATTGTCTTCTCTATTCACCATCAACTAATTAACACGTTCCCTTGATACTGCTGGGTTGAAAGACTGGACATTCGAATAACTATCTGAGTGTAGTTCCAAACTTCAGTGTCACTCTGGGTCACGTTTTCCAAAGAAATCTGAACGGCAGGCCCTCCCGGACCCCTTCTGGGGCTGTGAGGCGGGCGTGCCTGTGGGCGGCGTACTCAGAAGGAGCTGCTAAACACAGAAGGTCTTTCCCTGCGTCTATCACGTTGCGAGTCTGCTGAGCAAACTGGATTTTGGATCTGATGAGCATCATTCACAGCACGAGTCTGCCTGCCACTAAACACGTACTCTCTAATTTTCTCTCTCTCTCCCCTTCGCTCCCTTTCCCCCTCACACAGACAGACACACACACACACAGATGAACACATCATTAATCAGCACCGGCAAAAGACTCCGTCTTCTGTTCCCTATGGAGGAAACCTGACAAAGGAATCAATCCTACGACCCGCCCGCATCGTTGACCGTCCTCAGTGCTCAGCTTTGGGCTTTGTGCACGGAAGACATTTGACAATTAACCTTCTTTCCCGGACAAAACCACGCAGATCGCCCCCTCGGCCCCTCAGGGCCCTGCATGACTGATGCTGGAATGTTCTCTCTGCCATAGAAAGACCGAAATGCCCCAGTGGACATACACTGGCTCCGCACAAGGCTGTTTCAGAGCGCCACGGCGATCCTAAGCGGGGAGAGGACCGGAAGCCTCGCCAGTAAGCACGACCCAGACCCTCGTTCCCTGGAGCCCACCCCACAAAAGTGTTACTTAAGAGTTCATTTTTCAAGACCTTGAAGTAAGTGGACCCACTGGAATCAGCCTTGATTCACGACATGTCACGTGGAAATAACTCTACCCTAAAACACCTCAGGGGGAAACACTGGACACTGTGTCCCCCAAACAGGGCTCTACAGATAAGGAAAAACACGAGGGGTACCTGGGGGCTCAGTCAGTTAAGCGTCTGACTTCGGCTCAGGTCATGATCTCACGGCTCGTGGTTTCAAGCCCCGCATCAGTCTCTGTGCTGACAGCTCCCAGCCTGGAGCTGCTTCAGATTCTGTGTCTCCCTCTCTCTGCGCCTCCCCTGGTCATGCTCTCTTCTCTCTGTCTCCCTCTCTCTCAAAAATAAATAAAACACTTAAAAATTTTTTTTGAAAATTAAAAAAAAGAATCAGTGACATTATGGGGCACCTGGGTGGCTCAGTCAGTTGACCGAGTGACTCTTGATTTTAGCTCAGGTCATGATCTCACAGTTTATGGGGTCGAGCCCCCTATCGGGCTCTGTGCTGCCAGCATGGAGCATGGAGCCTGCTTCAGCTCTCTATCTCAAATATAAATGAAAACATTAAAATAATTTCTAAAGGAAAAAATCCCTAGATGGATGGTCGTCTCTAACCTGGCTAGACTGTGACCTCGCTGACCCGGGCCGGGCCTCTCCCACCACCCCACCCCCTGGTCCGCTCACCCCGGAAGTCGGCAGAGGAGGCGACCCCTGGGATCTGAGGACTGTGAGCAGCCACGGTGGGGTGCAGGTGCCGTTGGGGACACCTGCGGCGGAGCGGCGTGGGGGCCACTGTTGCGACCCTCCCCGCTCCGAGACGGGGCCTCGCCATGCAGGGCGCACTCTCAGGCCAAGTGGCCCCCCGGGAGCTGCACTTTGATCTGAAAGTGGAGCGTGCACTTCCCCACACCCTCTTCGCCACTGACACGGATGACTGTCTCTCTGGCAGAGAAAAGGCATTTTTGCTTTTTAAATAAAGTGCAAACATTTTATTTTACCAAAGTGGAGGAGAGGGGGACTCCCCAAGGCCAGCGTGTCGAAGCGACTCTCGGGCTCAGAGCATCTAGTCGGACGTGCGTCCACGCGTGTCTGTCTGGCACCGAGGACGGACGGGCTGCTGCCGACAGGGCGGTCCAGGCAGGGGCACGAGCTGCAGCTTCAGCCAGAGTGGGCAGAGGGGGCCGAGGTGGGCCAAGGTGCCCTGGAGACTTCATTTGTCGTGTTCTGTTTCTGATTCTCAGAGCTGACAAGGTGGAGCCACCTTCCCCGGAGCTTCAAAACGCCTGCATTCCCCAGGGCCCCGGCCAGGAGCTGCAGGGCTCGGGGCTCCCCCGGCCTGCCTCCCACAGCGCTGGGACCCTGGACGCCCTGGCCCCACGTGCCACTCTGCCTTCACAGGCCTCCGATGCAGCCAGCCGGACTCCCGCGCTCCTCCCTGGTTGCCCACCGGCTCCTGCCCCCAGGGAGCCACGGCCCGACCCACAGCAGGCCCCGACCCACAGCAGGCCCCGACCCGCAGCACAGAGTGAAAGTGCGCAGAAAACACCACGAGAGGACAAGATAATACGTAGCAGGCATGGTGTTTCAGAGCCCATGACTGAGTGTCGGCAAATCTGTGTGTATCCCGCATACAGGGATTTGCATTAACTCAGTAGCCAGAGAAAAAGAAAGAAGAAAAGAGAAAGGAAAGGAAGAGAAAAGAAAGATAAAATAAAAAAGAAAAGAGAAAAGAAAGAAGGAGGGAGGGAGGGAAAGAAGGAGGGAAGGAAAGAAAGAAAGAAAGAGAGAGGGGGAGCGAGAAAGGAAGGAAAAGAAAAGAGTAGAATAGAATCACCACTTCTTCCCGATTTGGCAATGAGACGCCACGCAACCTGACACAGTCCAGGGACATATTCGTGTTTATTCAAGATCTTTCTCGCCCCTACAGCTTTATTTCTTTCAGGAAACAGCTCGTCTGTGTGGCTGAAATCATGCAGCCTTCCAAAGAGCAGGCTTCCAAGAGAAGAAGAAGACAGAAATGTGCTGTTTGCACATACTCAGAAAAACATTTATATTCATCATAAGCCAGTTTGTTTTTCTCAGCCCAGGAGGACAGGAAGCCTTCAGCGCTAACACGTCAGCAGAGCGGCCAAGTTCACTGCTGGGATCCTCCCGCCTCTCGGAATTCTTAAACAACAAGACGTAGGAAGATACCGATTTCCAGGCGGGGTGTCTCTGGTCCGTGTGTACAAGACGGCATCACCCCAGTTTCCACAAACTGTCACATAAAACGCCAAGGACTGCTCAAAAACACAAGGTGCTACCTTTATCAAGTGACGATGCCACCTAACGTCAGCCCGGGGGTAGCAAAGCCATCCTGGAGCCCTAAATCAGCAGCAGGCAGCGCTGCAAACATGATACCTTTCGTTATAAAAGAAAGAGACAGAGTCACAAACTGTCGTCTTTGATCCACGTGAGATGTGGGTCGTGATCCGGGTTTATGTATTTAAGCCGCTGTACTTTAAGGTACAATTTTGACTTCTCAACGATCCATGGATGAGAAGTCGTTTTTTTGAGGGCTTAACACATCACCGTACCATCCCCCACCTGCCTGACGTGAAAACGTCACGTCGCTTTGAGTCCTGAATAAACACAGGATTAGTCCTCCTGGTGGCACCGGACACGTGCAGCGTCTCCCTCGTACACTAGAAACCCTTGGAGACACTGAACACCTGTCACAGTTGGTGACAAGTTGAGAAAGGGAGCCGGATTTGCTGCTGGGAGCTGGGCTCCAGGCTCCGCCCACGTCCGTGGAGACCCTGTGGCTGTCGCCCACCCTTCCAGTCCCGTCCCCGGGGCTTCCTCGCCTCGTCATTCAGCGGGGGGGGGGACCGGCCTGGTGAGCTCCAACATGCCCCACGACGGGAGGAAACCAGGCAAGGAGATGACGCTGTAGCAATGTTCTTTCTTCCTGTTACTGCATTTTTTTATGTTATCAAAGGAGTATCATTAGTATGAATTTAGAAAAAGTCTCTTGGGCAAAAAAATATATATATAAAACAAAATATCCTCAGCAGCCAAAGTAAAACCCTGGCATCTTTCATAGCAAGAGTCACTGCATTTTTCTTAAAGCAAAAGGAGGCCCGGGAGAGAACAGCACGGTGACCCCCTAAGTGACTCAGAGGGTCCCTAAGTGACTGAGCTGCCGCCTCACGAAGCCCAGTGTTAACGGAAAGCACAGACCAACTTCGGGATGAAAGAGCCGATGCCGCAGACGCTCATCCGTTCTCTCCTGCTGCCACCGCCTCCGCCACAGAGAGAGCTTGTGTGGGCGAATTTGTGCTCCTGGAGACTCAGTCTCCTCACGGGTAAAGCGGACGTAAAAACCTGATACCGCCCCCAACTGCTGTGACTGTTTAATAAAATAAAGCAAACGGCAGTGCTCTTTAAATTGTAGGATACCATGAGTGTTATCTTCACACAGTCCCCAAAACACATTTTTTAAATGTTTATTTTTGAGAGACAGAGCATGAGCAGGGGAGGGGTAGAGAGAGAGGGAGACACAGAATCAGAAGCAGGTTCCAGGCTCTAAGCTGTCCGCATAGAGCCCAACACAGGACTCAAACCCACGAACCGTGAGATCATGACCTGAGCTGGTCAGACCCTCAACCGCCTGAGCCGCCCAGGCGCCCCCACACCACGTTTTTAATGCACGGACTCCAGCCTGCTCCTCGTCCGCGGAAGCTGCCCCTCGGGGTCCCCTCACGCAGCCCTGCCTCCATCTCCCCTCTCCCGTCCGCCGCGGCTGCCGTGTGGACACCAGGTGTGCCCCGTCCGGGTCTGCTCTCCAAGGCTCTCGGCGTTTCCCTGCTGACACTTGGTGGTTTTCCACTGTGCTAGATGGCATTTCCTTCAGCTCACCCGCTGCATTTCTGCTTTGACAGCCTGTTACTTCCAGTTGAGGAAAGCCATTTGGGTTGGCAGCGGCCTCTCTCGAGCGCTCTGAGTTATTTTGGAATTAAACGTGCAGTCCGTGCGCTCTCGCACACGCGAAGCTGCCCGAGTCCGCTCCAAGGGGCCGCCCTCCCAGCCACGGCAAGGGGGACACACGGCCACCGATGGCCCTGACAGCGCCCAGAGAACCAGCCCTCGCTCGGCGGTCTCCTAGGGCGCAGGAGGGACTCCCCTCCGCCCTGAGCCCCGTTCCCACCCCACGGGGAGAGCTCCGAGCCTGCGTCCTGACACACGGTCTGCATTAGGAGCTGCTAGAGCCGGATCCGCTCTCCAGACCAGCCTGCCCACCAGCCCCAGAGGGAACCCTTTGCGAGAGGGGCCGTCGGCTTGAAACAGCCCTCAGGGGGGTGTGGGTCACATGAGCCCATTCGATCTGCTATCACCGTGGGATTGCATGACCTTCAATGATTCTGATATCGCACCTGGACAGAATGAAACATATTTAGTGCATACAAAATCTTGGTGTGGGGGGAAAATCTTTAGAGACACAACACCAAAGGCAGAAATCATAAAAATATGTATTGATCACTATCAAAATTGAAAAATTAAATAAAATTTAAAAGTGAATACCAACAAAATCAATAACCCAATTAACAAATGGGCAAAAGACATGAACAGACGTTTTTCCAAAGAAGACAGACAGAGGCCGACAGATGCAAGAAAAGGTGTGTGACATCCATCATCAGGGAAACGCAAACCACGGCCGCAGTGAGGTGGCGCCTCACACCTGCAGCGTGGCTGCGGCGAACACGACACGGGAAACAGCAGGGGTGGGGGAGGACGCGGAGGAAGGGGAGCCTCTCCCACACCCACCGTGGACACTGTGCAGCCACAGAAAAGCCCAAAATCTTGCCATTGGTAATGGCACTGATGTAGCCAGAGAGTACACGGCGGAGCGAAATGATCCAACCAGAGAAAGAAAAATACCACTGAATTTACTCACACGTGTGATTTAAGAAACAAAGACAAGCCGAAGGGGAAGAAAAGAGGGAGGTAAACCAGGGAACAGACCCTTCACTGCAGGGTACACATGATGGTCCCGGGGGGGAGGGCACTCGTCTTGATGAGCGGAGGGTGCTGAGTCACTATATTGTACACCTGAAATTACGATCACACTGTATATTAACCGATTGGAATTTAAATAAGAACTTTAAAAGAATTCCTTTCAGAAAAAATTTTAAGTGAATAATAAAACATTAAAATATTTCAAACATAAGTAATAGGCAAAAGGTTATTAAGTCAGGGTATAAAAATAGGTTTTAAAAATCAGTAAGATGAGGAACAGCTTAAGAGAAAAATGGGCAAAAACATGAATAGGAAACACATAGAAGAAGAAATGAACACAGCTACTAAGCTTATGAATATTATTAGCAATAAAAAATAAGTTCCAAACACTTATCAGATTGGCAAAGACTTTTTAAAATATGACCCACTGGTGGCAAGGGTCGTGTTTGAAAAGCCTCATAGTAAACTGGACCTTCAATTGTTTAAATTCAAATAAAGAACATACTGCAATCTTAACTCAAAAATGTGCACTAGGGGGCGCCTGGGTGGCTCAGTTGGTTAAGTGTCAGACTTCCACTCAGGTCATGATCACATGATTCATGGGATCAACCCCCCCCCCCCCCCCATCGGGCTCAGTGCTCACAGCTCAGAGCCTGGAGCTGCTCCAGATCCTGTGTCTCTCTCTCTCTGCTCCATTCCCATGTCTCTGTGTCTCCCCAAAAAAAATGAATAAATATTTTTAAATATTAAAAAAAAACAACCACTCTGTTCTGATGAAAAGTGTCTTTAAGTGTCATAGAGGGAAGCAGGTGTCTCGGCTCCAAGGCCCGCCTGCGTCTACTCAGGGGTTTGTGACCGGTTGTAAAAAAAAGAGTCGCCTGCTACTTGGCTTAGGACAAGAACCCAGGCTGAGGAGATGGGGCTGGAGCAGGAGGGGGGGTGAGGGGCCAGCTGTCAGGAAGGCCCATCCTGGGGTTTCGACACATCCACCAGGAGGTCACCCGCCCGGACGGACGGTCTTCCCTTCAGGGGCCTTGCTGTCGCTGTGCTGTCCTTGGCGCAGGCAGGAATTGGGTGCCTGGCACGGTCAATCTGAGCTAATCTCACATCTGCCCTGCCAGGCAGGTTCACACCGTCGCCCCTTCTCAAATAAGGGGTCAACACGGAGGTTCTCGTGGCAAAGAGAGCTGCCTACCATCATGGTTAACAAGTAGCAGAAACTTCTGGAAGACTCATTCATTTCCTCCTCACAGAGCCGGACAGGATATAAAATAATTTTTCCTTGAGCAAAAAAACTAACGGGCTAACCACTGAGAGGAAAATCTGTATCCGCGGCATCAAGGCAAGAGGGGACTTCTTTAAAACGACACAGAAAAGGGCGAACTATAAATCACAGCAATAAACACTTATCCACACTCCTTTGTTCAATTAATATCTCCGAACATCAGCCCCCCACCACACACTGCTCTAGGCACCTGGCATACAGCACTGAGCAAAAGAGACCAAACTCCCTCGTCTCCAAGAATGTGCTTGGGAGAACCGACATTAAAATTCAAACAGGCATGGGAGACTATGGAATACTGAACCCGGGACTGAAGGGGGAGGGGGAGGGAGGTGGGTGATGGTCATGGTGGGGGCACTTGTGGGGAGAAGCACTGGGTGTTATATGGAAACCAGTTTGACAATAAACTATTAAAAAATAAATAAATAAAAATAAATTTAAAAAATAAAGCAAGAAAAAAATTCAAACAGGTATCTTTGTTCACAGTAGAAGGTAAAAATACAGGCCACTGACCGAGAAAAGGCATCTAAGTGACAAAGGATTAGTGCCTAGAACACACAGGTAAGATCTACAAATACGTGAGACCCAAAACCAGGAAAACCCATGAGCAAAAAGCATGAATCAGCAATTCTCAAGAGGAAACCCAAATGCCAGTTGATATGAAAAGGTGAGTATTTTCCTAGTAATCAAGAAAAATATATATAAATTCCAACATCAGAAAGGTACCATTTAACACTCAAGAAACTGACAAAAATGAAAAAGCCTGACCATATGAAGTGCAAATGTGGTGTGAGTATTCCTGGATTTTTGGTTAGACTGTAGACAGGTGCTATGACTTTGGAGAACATAATTCGGCCAGAGCTGGTAACGTTGAAGATGAGTATATCATTTCACGCAGAAATCTCACTCCTAGGCAAAGATGTTAGAGAAACTAATCTCCAAAAAGAAGATGTACAGAACTGTTCCTAAAATCAAAATTGGAAACAACTTTAATTACATGTTCAACATGAGAAAGAATAAATAAGCTTTGATGTCTGCATACAGTGGAATACCACACAGCAACAAAAATAAAGGAATTAAAGCGACATTTCACAACCTTGGTCAATCTCCCCAATAGACTACAGAGCAAGAAAAGCAAGCTACGGGATACTCAAGGTCTCATTCTGTTTATACTAAGTTCAAACAGTACAAAACAATGCCACATCCTTTATTAATGCAGGGAAAGTATAAAGAAAAGGAAGGGGACTTTAAACTCAAAATTTAAAAGAGTCGGGGTGCCTGGGTGCCTCGGTTGAGCCTCCGATTTTGGCTCAAGTCATGATCTCATGGTTCGTGGATTCAAGCCCCACATTCAGTTCTGTGCTGACAGCTCGGAGCCCGGAGCCTGCTGCAGATTCTGTGTCTCCCTCTCTCTCAGCTCCTCCCTGACTTGTGCTCTGTCTCTGTCTCTCTCTCAAAAATAAATATTTAAAAAAAATGTTTTTAATTCAAAAGAGTCATTACCTGTGGGGATAAAAGGGAAATTAAAAGAGGGAAAGACACCTAGTTCTTTGTACTGACAATGTTTTCTTCCGTAAGCTGGAAGGCGGTACATGAGTATGCGCTGTTATTATTTAATCCTTTCTAATTCTTAATTATTAAATAATAGAAAGATTTTAGCAAACTAAGCATAAGTCTCAAAAGAAAATAGAACACTTACAAGAAATAAGCCAGGATTCTCAGAAGCTAAATCAATGCTGGTCTTGATAAGTCATAAAGAGGTCATCTTCACTTTGAAGTCCCAATCTACCAGGAAGCCCTCAGGTCAGAATGCCAGCATGCAGCGTGCAGCCAGGGACATAAAGTACTAAACTCTAAATGTTTTTCCAAACAGAAGAGCGAGAAAATACAAAGAAAAGGGGTTAGAATAAACCGGTCTCAGGCCGCCAAAGACTAAGCCAGGCCTTCGGATGTCTCACGGCCAAGGCTGCCCCCTATGATTGGTTCAAGTTTGTTTGTTTGTTTGTTTTTTAAGTTTATTTGAGAGAGAGAAAGAGCAAGCAGGGGAAGGCCAGAGAGAGAGAGAGAGAGAGAGAGAGAGAGAGAGAGAGAATCCGAAACAGGCTCCACAGTATGACTGCAAAGCCCATCATGGGGCTTGAACTCACGAACCACGAGATCATGACCTGAGTCGGACACTTAAATGCCTGAGCCCCACCGGCACTTGAGAGGCTCAAGCTTTGAAAGTATGGGGCAGACATAGAAAAGGCCCCAGACGGGGAGGAAGAAGGGACACTCCAGAGGGCCCAGGGGCATCGCTGGATTGGACAGTGGGAAGGCAGAAGGCTACGTCAGGACCCATTCTATGCTTCTCGTGTCATCTACTTCTCTCTCCCCCACTCAACATGAACTTCTTCCAAAGCGGAGAGCATGTAGTCAAGTGAGTCCTCCCAATGCCCAAGGATCTGTGCTAGCCTGCAGGCCCCAAGGGCAAGCAGATATAGACCGCAAGGAAGGAGCGAAAAACATGGAAAGACATGTATAGAAAGAATTCAGTTACAAGGTAGGACACAGTAGGGGAGATTCCCGGCAGCGAGAGGGTTGGGAAAGACTCTGTGATGATCTTGAATCTTCAGAGATCGCCAGAATTAAGAACAGATGGGCGCGTGGAGAAATGATGGAGCAGGAGAGAATGGGCAGAGGAAAGTGCGTGCAACAGGAGTTCAGCTTGACGAGTATGGACGCACAAGCAGCCAGCTGTTTGGAGGAACCCGTAAGCCACGTACAAAGATGGAGTAATGACTCAACAATACCTCAACGACCACAAACAGAAGGTCTGCGCAGGTGTCTACGTACTTTCATTCTTCCCATCGGTTTCATCTTGGCTCAAAGGGATGACCAGTTCCCCTGAGCCAGGACCTAAAACTGCAGGCATGGTCTAAGCCCAAGCATTTCCCACTGAATTTCCTTTTACTCCTAAACCTCTGAGGCAACCCTGGAGGCCTGCCTGGAGGCCGCATGACAGAGGCAGTCACAGGCCGGGCACTGACCCAGTGGGAAAAGTGGATGGGAAGCAAATCGGAATCCATTCACATTTCTTTACGAGTTATAAACAACACATTTTTGTAACTGAAGAAATAAACATAGCTGACTTCTAAGAAAGCAAACATTTGTAGGGAAGCCATCTGATGAGATCTGCTCTCTGACGGAAAATTTAAGAACAGGATGATTCAGGCCAAGCCTGAAGAAAGCCCGGTCAGTATTATTTGGACCACAGCACTACCACGCATCCTGGCACAACAAACAAGTACTGAATCTCTCTACCCTTTTGCACCAGTGGTCTCCAACTAGACCTCAAACGCTTCCTTCCTCCGACACTTAGTGATCCATGTGGTGCTTAGTACCAACAGCGAGGATTAGCCGTCCTGGCAGGCGCCTTCGACAGACCTCACATGTGGGGGAACAGGGGGGACACGAGTGCAACAGCAGAACAAACAGTGAGGAGGCACGGAAAGGAAGTAAAGGAAAATGTGCCCTTGACGGTGCCAGGTGGAGTGACTCGGCCACTGCCACCAGCACCGAGGCCAAAGCTCGTCTGGAGCAAGACTTCACGTGAACTGCAGATGTGGAGCGAGTCCTAAGAATTTTTTTGATCAAATACAGGCAGGACCAGATAAGGAAAAAGTCACTAAGGGCAGATTCTTATTTTTATTTTTTTATTTTCTTAGAGAGAAAGAGAGAGAGCACACACAAGTGGGGGAGAGAGGCAGAGACAAAGAGAAAATCTTTTTGTCTTTTTTTTAGAGAGAGAGAGAGAATGTGTAGGTGCACACAAGCAGGAAAGGGGCAGAGGGAGAGAGAGAGAATCCCGAGGCGGCTCCGCGCTGAGCGGGGCCCGATCCCGCCAGCCTGTGAGATTATGATCTGAGCCAAAATCAAGAGTCGGATGTTCAACCACCTGAGCCACCCAGGCGCCCAGGGCAGGTTTTTAAATGTCCATTCTTAGGAAAGTGGTGCCTAGGAACGTTACGGGAGTCAGTAAACAGAAATCTAGATGTGGAGAGATGACATCACTTCTGGAGGAGGGGGAATGACAGCCGGAAACAGCAACGACGACAGGGGAGGCAGGAGCACCTCAGCTGCGAGTCTCTACCCACGGATCAAAGTCAAAGGGAGCGGCGCAGCCAGGCGCCACCACGAGCCTGTGGATAGGACCCTGCTCCCAGTCCCCAGCAGCCCTCGTGGTGCTGGATGGACTCAGTTGTAATGAAAAACCCACATGACCAAGACTGATATTTAAAGTATTTAACAACCAGTAAGGCACGGGCGCCAGCCCGTCAGCCGTCACCACCGCCAGGGCCAGGCTGGTGCGCGCTGGCCTCACTATTCCAGTCCATTCCTGACAGCCGGACAGATGGACCGCGAGGGTGGCCGAGCAGGCAGTGGGGGCCTGTGGTAGCCCTGCGTCCTGCTCACTGGACTTCACTTCCCTCTTAGGTCCTGGCAGGAGTGCACATTCCCATCCCCCTGAAGTTGGGCGTGGCCGCGTGACTTGCTCTGGCGAACAGAACGCCAGTGACGTGTGTCACGTCTATTCAGAAGCTTTAAGAACCAGTGTCCAGCTTGCCGCGTTTTCTATCTTCCTCCGAAGTGCCAGCAGCAATGCGTCAGACGGCACCAGAATGGACGACACGTGACAGACATGCAAATTAACGTTACTGCAGCATGATCTAGCCTGTCCTGACTGATACCGAGGAAAACGTGCCTCGCTAGTTTCGAGACTAATCCAAACGGTGATGGAGTCACGGCAAATGCTCTTTCAAGGAAAGTGAATGGAATTAAGCCAACTATAAAACTACAAATGTCTGCAGCGTGAAAAAGATAACATGCACAAGAAACTAATTTTCAGTAAAATGTTTTATTCTAAAAAATGATTTTTTTAAAATTATTTTTAATGTTTATTTGTTTTTGAAATCGTGAGAGACAGAGCATGGGCAGGGGAGGGGCAGAGAGAGGGAGACAGAATCCGAAGCAGGCTCCAGGCTCTGAGCTGCCAGCACAAAGCCCGGTGTGGGGCTCAAACTCGGGAACCATGAGATCATGACCTGACCAGAGCCAAAGTCTGACACTTAACCAACTGAGCCACGCAGGAGCCCTGGAAACAATTTTAGATAGTATTTGCTTTGAACACTTAAAGAACCAAAAGCAAGTGTGAACTTTGAGAAACAAGATAGAAAAGAATGAGCTGATAAAACGACAGCTTCAAAGAAAAAGAAGCCGGCATTAAGGAAACAATGTCTTGCAGCGTTAGATAGGTTACAGAGGAAGACGTTACAGAAAACTAAGAGTCCACGAAGGAGACGAGCACAAGGATGAGGAATGAGAGGAACACGCAAGCGTCAGAATAAGAACAGAGGAGATCCCAGACGGCTCATTCGTGTTCTCAACGGAGAGAACAGAAAAACTGGAAGAGAGAGAAAAATACTGAGAGAAAACTCCCCAATCCAAAGAAAATGGCTAAACTCTGCAGACCCAAATCAGAACTCAGTCACACCCTAGTGAAAATACTGAATTTCTCAAAGACAAAAAAATGCTGGATTCTAAACAAAATGGTATCGACTCATGTGTCCCTACTTCACCAGGTGGTACAACTAAAACCCTGGACATAATAATGCAGCAAATGTCTACAACAAGACCCAGAACGGATGGAAGGAGAGGGCGGGCTGGCGAGGGACCACGGGGCCGGAGGAACAAGGTAGAGTGGGTTCCCTGGGGCGTTCCTGATATGCTCCACATGTTCTGGACACGGTGTTAGAAAACTGCAACACAGAAAAATCAGGAAGCAAAGACCACAGCCTTCCATAAAAGCTCCAACAACATGTGTTCTCTCTAGTCGAAGGACCAGGAGACAGCCCGGTGGGACAGAAATCCTTCTGACAACAACCACCTTTGCCCAGCCAAAGAGCATGCCCCCCACCCGCCTCCGCCACCAGCTGTGCCAGCAAAGAATGAATAGAACGCATGGAGAGACCGGACCTTCACTCCTGCACGTCCTCGCTGGACGGCCTGGACATGTTGCCTTCCTCTGGCGACGGCACGGCATCACCAAAGTCAGGTAGGACCCCGGACCCCACGCCACCCCAACAAGAGCGGGCAGACCCAGGTGACACTTCCTCGCTCCTGCACAGTATCTTTGGAGCCCAGACGGTGCCTGGACTCCCACCCCTGCCCGCAGTGCCAGGTGACACTCCTCCCCACTTCCAAGTAGAATGACGGGGGCGGGGGGCAGAGCTTAGAAGGGGGCAGCTAGAGGAAGGGAAGTTTTAAACTTGCATGTAAAGTTCTAAGCAAGGGCGCCTGGGGGCTCAGTCAGTTGAGCATCTGACTTCAGCTCGGGTCATGATCTCACAGTTTGTGAGTTCAAGCCCTGCTTCGGGCTCTGTGCTGACAACTCAGAGCCTGGAGCTTGCTTCAGATTGTGTCTGCCTCTCTCTCTGCCCCTCCCATACTCATGCTCTTTCTCTCTGTGTCTCTCAAAAATGAATAAATCTTAAAAAAAATTTTTTTTAAGTTGTAAGCACCTATGAAACTGACCAGTACTAATAGTATGAAAGGCTTGGGAACTGAACTAGAACAGGGGATATCACTGCCCATAAATGATGCAAACCAGAAAACCACTGAAAGGGTTCTAAAAATTAAATTGTCATTGTAATTATGGCCCACAAAAGCAGACAAGGACCTGTAGCTAAACAGGGTGATTGTCTGCTATAATAGAAATCAGATTTAAGGAGGTTCCAGGGTCCCATATCACAACACCAAAAATATTTAGAATACAATGAAAAACTCAGTTCTACCAAGAACCAGGAAAATCACAACTTGAATGAGAAAAGACATCAAGAGATGCCGACCGCGATGACCTGGATGTCTGAATTACCAGACAAGGGCATTAAAGCAGCCCTCTTAAAAACTCTTCAGTAACTAATTATGAATCCTCTTGAAACAAATGAAAAAAAAATAGAAAATCACAGAAAAGAAATACAAGACATCAGAAAGAAATAGAAATTGCAGAACTGAAAATACAACTCAAATATTTTAAGAACTCATGGATGCAGTTTTTTAGCACATGGAGATGACAGAGGAGAGACTTGTAGAGACAGCAAGAGAAACTCCTCAGGGTGAGCAACGGAGAGAAAACAGTCTGAAAATAAAGCCCATAGCACCTCACCTCAGAGACCCATGGAGCAATAAGAAAAGGTATAATATGTGTGTCATTAGAGCACAAAAAGAAGAGAAATGGTGTGGGGCTGGAAAAAATATTAGAAGAAATAATGGCCGAAATTTTCCCAATTTGGGGAAGAGCATAAAATCAAAGATTTAAGAATCTGTATCCCTAAAACAGAACAACCCCAAAGAAATACACATCATAACCAAACATTTAAAATCTAAAGACAAACAAAAATACAAAAATGAGCTTGGGAGAAACAACGAATCCTCTATTGGGGAACAGTAGGAATGACAGTGGACTGCTCATCCGAAACCAGAAAGGTCAGAAGGAAGTAGCACGTGTTTCAAGTTCTGAAATAAAAGATCAGTTAGACCAGAATTCTATACCCAGCAAAAATACCCTTCAGGAATAAAAGGGAAATCGAAACCCTCTCAGATGCAGGTGAATCTGTCACCAGAAGACCTACCCGTAAAGAAAGGAAAAAAGAAGTGCTCTGGAAAGACGGGAAATGACACGGGAGGCTTGGAACTTCATGTAGGAAGAAAGAACCATAGAATGGATAAAAATAGGCATACAGATAATAGAATATCCTTCTCTTTATGAGTTTCTCTTAAGGTTTAGTGGTTAAAACAAAAATTACATCATCTGATGTGGCACTTGATGTACAAAAAGAATATATTTTAGATGCCATATTACAAAGGGAAAGGGGTAAAATAACCTACATGGAGGTAAGGTTTCTACACTTCACTTAAAACAACTGTGATAAGAAAGGAATCACGATGTCGGGGGGTGGGGCGATGGAGAGACATTAAAAATCTCTATGGATAAATCAACACGGAATTCTAAAAAATGTTCAAGTAGCCCACAGGAAGGCAAGAAAAGAGAAACAGAAGAAACGAAAAATAATAGCAGGCTATAGTCCTAACATAACATATAATTGTAACATATCAATAAATACATTAAATGTAAATGATTGAAAAACATCAAATACACAGATATACCAGATAAAGACTGTCTCTCAAAACTGAATAAATGTTAAAACTTTAAAAAAAAAGAAGAAGAAACTCACTTCAGATATAAAGGTATATAAAGATAGATTGAAAATGGAAGAATATTAAAGTAAAAGGAAAAGTTATATTATGCCAATATTATTTTTAATAGCAATTTTTACAAAGGAATGACTACATTAATACCAGATAAACGCCAGAGCAAAGAAAATTACCAGGGACACAGAGGAACATTCCACGAAGCAAACACAAGAATTTTAAATGTCTGTGTACCAAACAATAGAGCTTCAAAATACATGAAGCAAAAACTGATAAAACTGAAAGGAAAAACAGAGAAATTACAGTTGGGGACTTCAACACCCTCCTCTCAGTAACTGACTGTAGAACTAGTGAGAAAATCAGCCAGGATAGAGAAGTAAACAATGCTGTCGATGAGCCAACCCTAACTGATATTTAGAGACCACTCCGCCCAACCACAGCAGAAGTACCGTTTCTCGTGTCTAACGGAAAGTTCACCAAGAGACACCGCATTCTGGGACATAAAACAAACCTCAGTGAAGCACACAGATTGATAAGAAAGAGATGACGTGATTATCTGTTTAATCATCTCCAATTCACCCACTGGCAAGAGAGGGACCCTCCTCCAGGAGGGAGGAGCGGCCAGACACCTGGCGGCTGGCACGGGACCAGGGACAGACACCAGATCACCAGTCACATACTCACAGCCCAGGGGAGGAGAGCACCTCATGCCATGCAGCGCCACCAGGGGATGTCACCCAGGAACAGGATGGACAAGCAGGGACAGGGGCAGGCAGGCAGGATCAAGACACGACCTCCTGGCTCCTTCTGGGGGACGTGATTGGCTTGTTTGAATAATTCTGAAGTCTGGCAAGGACCTGGAACCCACTCTTCAGGTTTAAGCAGGAATTCTGCCTGACTCCCTGGATAAGGAAGGTTGTTTGGGGGACCTTATCTGTCGAAGCAAAGTGAGGAAGGGAATCTGTAGAAAGACCATTCTAGGCCCTCCCGCTTTCTCCAGATATGAAGGTATCACATAATACTGGGCCTTAATTTTACACCTGACTCCACATCACCTATTTACAGAACCCTAAGGAACACACACACACCTCCTAGAAACAATACACGTGTTTAGAAAGGCTGTAGGGTCTAAGAGCGATACGCAAAAACCGACTGCTTCCTATGCGTTAGCAACTAACATGCGGATAATGAAATGCAAACCCCAACACCACTTACAACCATTCCAAAAATATGAACTGCGTAGGAACAGATCTAAAAGGCACGTTCAGGATGTCACAAAACACTTATAAAAGAAGTCAGAATTGATGCAAATAATAAAAAGTCAGACCGTGTTCATGGACTGGAAGACAGTTAAGATGTTAACCCTCCCTCAAACTGATGAGTGGGCTCAACATCATTCCTCTCAAAGTTCTAGGAGGACTTTTTGTATATATATATAAGATTATTCAAAACTGATATGGAAATATAGAAGCTACTAGAATAGCTTAAATCATCTTGATAAAGAAGAATAAAAAAAAAAGGAGCATTGTACTCGATTTTAAAACTTCTTATCCAGCTACAGCCATACAGAGAGTGTCACGTGAGGGGAAGACAGACATCTGCTTCCACCTGCCCGTCGCACACATGTCCTTCATCTCTTCTCTTCCAACCTGAGCGGAGGGTGAGTACAGGTTATTACTAACAGATGGGCAGCGTCTCCTCGAGGACAGCCACGCCCTTCACCGTTGAGCCCACCTCTTTCCGTCAGCATCTCCAGGGCTCAGTCCCGGCAAGTGGGCATGAATCCAAACCAGTGAGCCGAACCGGACAAGCAGAAGAGAAGTCTTCCTACGCCCTGCCTTCACCCCAGCGGAGGATTCTGCCTGCTTCCTCCTCTCCAGAATCCTCTGGAGTTCTGCCTCTCAGATTCCACTGTGTAACAGCCAAGTTTTCCTTGTAATTTTATCTCCCCCCCCCCAACTTACTGGTACCTTATTTTTGGACTTTAACAAGTATGGGCCTCTTTTTTTTCATAAAATTATAAACTCATAGTTAATCCACTTTATAGCATGGCTTAATATATACTCCTAAATGAGCCACACCAACCCTTGGAATTTGAGGCTCTGAAAACCAACGTGGTCGCTTCTATCTAGATTTAAGGGTAATGAAGGTTATAAATATTTTTAAATTACTTTTGAGTGTTCATTAATTTTTGAGAGAGAGACAGATAGAGTACAAGTGGGAAAGGGGCAGAGAGAGAGAGGGAGACACAGAATCCGGAGCAGGCTCCAGGCTCTGAGCCGTCAGCACAGAGCCCCACGCAGGGCTTGAACTCACAAGCTGTGAGATCATAGCCTGAGCTCAAGTTGGCCGCCTAACAGACTGAGTGAGCAGGCGCCCCTAAGGTGATGAAGTGTAGAATGTCCACACTGCTAGTGAACAGACCACATTTTTCAGGGCTATCAAATGCTGGTGACCGCATGGTCGTGAGGGCGCTCTCCGAGGGTACGACTGGGAGTGTAAACTGGTACAACTTGGTACTTAAAATGTTTGTGTACACAACTGGTGAAGACTTCATTATTGATAATCTTGGAAAAACTAAAAGGCAACCCAGAGGCAAGACCAGCAGACGGGGAGGCAGACTTCAATGTCACCCAGCAGCTGAGCCATTGCTCCTCTCAAGGAGGACTGATCTCTGTTTATGAAAATAGCCGGCCAAGCACTTGGGGGTCACTGGTCCTGAGGACAACGCTGGGCAGCAGACAAGAAGAAAAGAGGCAGACTGCTCCCCTCCGGGGCCAAACAAGGCATCGCTGTGGGGGATGGCTTAACGGCAGACGGTAAGCACCAGAAGAAAGAGCATAACAGAATGCACTCCTTACCCCAGGGAATACAACTTAGAGTCATCTGTCTGCGGAAATTTAGAAAACGGTCAAAATGTCACCTATCCTTGCCACGTTCATGAAATCAAGCACTTTAGAATACAGCATCTCAAAACTTAACAATTAAAGACTGTTCTCCAAAGAAAAAATATATAGAGATTGAAGCAAAATTTTAAAAAATGTTTCAATTTCCTTCATAAGTTTTCTATAGTTTTCAGCCTACCGATCTTTTACATCTTTGGTTAGGTTTACTCCAAGGTGTTTTATGGGTTTTCATGCAATTGTGAATGGGAACAGTTTCTTCATTTCACTTTCTGTTGCTTCATTATTGGTGTATAAAAATGCAACCGATTTCTGAACATTGATTTTGTACCCTGCGACTTTACTGAATTCATGGAGTCAATGGGGTTCCATGTCATCTGTGAGAAGTGACAGTTTGACCTCATCTTTGCTGATTCTGATGCCTTTTATTTCCTTTTGTTGTCTGGTTGCTGAGGCTCAGACTTCCAGCACTATGTTAAACAACAGTGGTGAGAGTGGACACCCCTGTTGTGTCCCTGATCTCAGAGAGAAACCTCTCAGTTTTTCCCCATTGAGGATGATATTAGCTGTAGACTTTTTATAAAACTAGACCACTTTCTTACACCATACCCAAAAATAAACTCAAAATGGATGAAGGATCTGAATGTGAGACAGGAAACTATCAAAACCCTAAAGGAGAAAGCAGGAAACAACCTCTTTGACCTCAACCGCAGCAATTTCCTACTCAACACATCCCCAAAGGCAAGGGAATCAAGAGCAAAAATGAACTCTTGGGACCTCATCAAGATAAAAACTTCTGCACTGCAAAGGAAACAATCAAGAAAACTAATAGGCAACTGACATAATAAGAAAAGAGAGTGGCAAATGGCATATCAGATAAAGGGCTAGTACCCAAAATCTACAAGGAACTCACCAAACTCCACACCCAAAAACCAAATAATCCAGTGAAGAAATGGGCAGAACACATGAACAGACACTTCTCCAAAGAGGACATCCAGATGGCCAACAGGCACATGAAACGATGCTCAGCGTCACTCAGTATCAGGGAAACACAAATCAAAGCCACACTGAGATACCACCTCACACCAGTCAGAGCGGCTAGAATGAACAAATCAAGAGACTATAGATGCCGGCGAGGATGTGGAGAGACGGGCACCCTCCTACACTGTTGGTGGGAATGTCAACTGGTGCAGCCGCTCTGGAAAACAGTGTGACGGCTCCTCAAAAAATTATCAGTAGAACTCCCCTGTGACCCAGCAATAGCACTGCTAGGAATTTACCCAAGGGATACAGGAGTGCTGATGCACAGGGGCACATGTACCCCAATGTTCATAGCAGCACTGTCTACAATAGCCAAATCACGGAAAGAGCCTAAATGTCCATCACCTGATGAATGGGTCAAGAAGATGTGGTTTATGTATACAATGGAGTACTACATGGCAACAAGAAAGAATGAAATCTGGCCACTTGTAGCAACATGGATGGACCTCGAGGGTGTCATGCTAAGTGAAATAAGTCAGGTGGAGAAGGACAGATACCATATGTTTTCACTCATAAGTGGAACAGGAGAAACTTAACAGAGGACCATGAGGGAGGGGAAGGGGAAAAAAGTTGGGGAGAAGGAGGGAGTCAAATCATGAGAGATTCTTGAATACCGAGAACAAACTGAGGGCTGAAGGGGGAGGGGCAAGGGGGAGGGGGGTGATGGGCATGGAGGAGGGCACTTGTTGGGATGAGCACTGGGTGTTATATGGAAGCCAACTTGATAATAAACTATAAGAGAAAAATATTTCAAAATATTACAAAATACCTCCCTCTATCCTACAAAATTTTTAATATTTGATGAAACAGAAGGTTAAAGGGGCAAAAGAAGGGGCACCTGTGTGGTTCAGTTGGGTAAGTGGCCGACTTTGGCTCAGGTTGTGATCTCTTGGTTTCTGAGTTCAAGCCCTACATCGGGCTCTGTGCTGACAGCTCAAAGCCTGGGGCCTGCTTCGCATTCTGTTTCTCCCTCTCTCTTCCCTGCTCAGAAAGGTCTGTCTCTCTCTCTCTCTCAAAAATAAATATTAAAAATTAAGAAAAAACAAGGGAAAACCTGAATAATCCAATAATCATGCAAAAATTCTAAAAAGCCTTCAGAGAATACTCTCCCAAAAAGGTTCTGTGCCCCACTTACTATCAAGTTCTTTCAAATCTTCAAGGAACAGTTTATGCCTGTGCTATTTAAACAGATTGAGAAAAGAAACAAAATGATGGAAAATGCTCTAAGCCATTTTTATGAAGTTAACAAAAATCTTGATATAAACCCCAACAAATATAATACTAACCAGCGTTACTTATGAATACAGACGTTGTACTTTTCAACCAAATACGTGCAAACCAAGTCCAGCTGAATACTGAAAAGACAATATATCACGGCCAAGTACAGTTAATGCCAGGAACACATGGATGATTCAGTATTCGGGGGCCTGTTAACATGATTCATTGTGTTAGTGGGTCAGAGGAGTAGAGGGATATGGTCGTCTAGAAAGTTCTGAGGAGCCCCGACGAGAAGCACGCTGGCAGCGACGCCTGTACGTGACACCCGCCCGGGGTCACCACAGCTACACTAGGAGACGGTGACCAGAACCTGGGAGCTGTGCCACGAGTGTGTCTCTCTCACCAACCCTGTTGCTCCAGCCAGATGTCAGAGAAGGACAGTCCGTACTCACGGAATGCACGGAGTATGGGGTCTATTGACCAGAGCGCTGTTTTCTCAAACCGTATACACAGCCCATTAGGGGGTCATGACATCATCTTAGTAGGTCTTCACCAGCCTTTTTTTCTCATGGGATCCAGTGGAATGGCCTGAGTAAGTAAGCAAGGATCACCACGAATCTTCATCGAAAGGATAAGCATAGTCTCTTAAAACTCTGGTTCTAGTGGTATGAATACATATACATGTAGATGCATTGAGTCGTGATGCACATACGGCTTCCCGGCCGGCTTCACACCACAAAGTGGGATTTTGCTACCATTTCTCAGTTCAGCAATATTAGCTCAAGATGATGGCGTAAATGTGGCCATGAAAGCGCGCTCGCCACAGCTACCCACACCCCACGGAAGAGACTGGCGTTGTGTCCATCAGTAGGCGAATGAACGGATAAAGAGGCTGTGATACACACACACATACACACACACACACACGACTCTTATTCAGCCATAAAAACAATTAAATCTTGCCATTTGCAATGACATGGATGGAACTGGAGTGCATTCTGCTAAGCAAAATAAGTCAATCAGAGAAAGACAAATAGCATAAAATTTCACTCATATGTGGAATTTAAGAAACAAAGTGAATGAGTAAAGGGAAAAAAGAGAGAGAGAAAGAGATGAGCCATGAAACAGAATCCTAACAGTAAAGAACTAGAGAATGTACTGATGGGGACCAGAGGGCGGGGGTGAGGGGCGGGGCAAATGAGTGACGGGATTAAGGAGTACTATCTGTCGTGAGGAGCATGGGTGACACGTGGAATTGTGGAGTCACTACCTTGTTTCCTGAAACTAATGTAACACTGCATGTTAACTAACCGGAGTTAAAATAAAAAGTTGATAAAAAGAGAAAAAAAATCCTGGGTTTACAAGATTAGATTAGATTAGCTGAAAGTATTCATGGGGCGCCTGGGTGGCTCATTTGGTTGAGCGTCCAGCTTTGGCTCAGATCATGATCTCCTGGCTCGTGGGTTCGAGGCCCACATCGGGCTCTGTGCTGACGGCTCGGAGCCTGGAGCTGCTTCGGATTCTGTGTCTCCTTCTCTCTCTGCCCCTCCTCTGCTTGTACTCTGTCTCTCTCTGTCTCTCTCTGTCTCTCTCTGTCTCTCTCTGTCTCTCTCTGTCTCTCTCTCAAAAATAAACATTAAAAATATATATATGTTCACTGCTACC
>PJEM01012310.1:0-17296 GCA_004023845.1 Helogale parvula | reverse complement strand
AGTGAGTCCAGTAGAAGGCACGAGAAAGACCCCAATGCACTTGAACTTGTCCCCATGTGCATCTGTTATCATCAAAAGAACACCGCCGCTGGCTAGCCTGCTGGTTTCACCAGGGAGGGTAAGAGACACGTGGGGTAGAGACCCATTCTGAAAGCTCCCCAGCAGAACAGGCCCCTCACGGGATCAACGAATACAATTTTTAAAAATAGAGACATAAGCAAAATGTGGTCAATTCACATGTGTCACTAGATGAATTTCTCAGAACAACAGCCACAGATAAATTATAGACAAGCTGATCACTCTCTTAAAAAGCTCAGTAGTGGGGCACCCGGGTGGCTTAGTCGGTGAAGCGTCCGGCTTCGGCTCAGGTCATGATCTCACGGTTCGTGGGTTCCAGCCCCGCGTCGGGCTCTGTGCTGACAGCTCAGAGCCTGGAGCCTGCTTCAGATTCTGTGCCTCCCTCTCTCTCTGACCCTCCCCTGTTCACACTGTCTCTCTCTGTCTCTCAAAAATAAATTAAAAAAACATTTAAAACATTAAAAAAAAAGAAGCTCAGTAGAAATACAGAGGTTTAAAGAAAAGATTTAAGACCATGGAGAAATTGAGCTTAGAAAAAGAATGGCGAAAACAAAAGACAAAAACATTACAAATATGTCTTTTTGGGGGGGTCCCTGGGTGGCTCAGTCGGTTAGGCATTGACTTCAGCTCAGGTCATGATCTACCAGTTCATGGGTTCAAGCCCTACATGGGGGCTTCTCGCCTAGAGCCTGGAGCCTGCTTTGGATTCTGTGTCTCCCTCTCTCTCTGCTCCTCCCCTGCTCATGCTCTGTCTGTCTGTCTCTCTCTCTCTCTCTCTTTTTCTCCCTGTCAAAAATAAATAAACATTAATTTTTTTTTAATTTGCCTTTTGTAAAGTTTATTTTTGAGAGAAAGAGAGAGAGAGAACAGAAGAGAAAGAGGAGCAGAGGAAGAGAGGGCTGTCAGCACAGAGTTCGACACGGGGCTCGACCCACGAACCATGAGATCAAGACCTGAGTCAAAGTCAGATGCTTAACTGAATGAGCCATCCGGGTGTCCCAAAACTTTACAAATTTTAAGATCACAGTAAAAAAAAAAAAAAAACTCTTCCTGCACACACAATACACACTTCTAGAGACAAAAAACTATTTACATAAAAATTATTTACATCATGTCCAGGTGAAAATATAGGGCTTTGGAATAAAGAAGAAATCATGTAGATACCAAGACAGACAAAGCCAGGCATGTACCAGGGGGAAAAATCGGATTTGCTACACAGTTCTCTTTAGCAATATTCAACTGCAAAAGGCACAGAGTCAATATTCACAAAGACCTCAGGAAAAAAGTGAGAAACGTTTCTAACTTATTGTTGATTTTTTCTTGATTTTAAGATATATGAACTATCCATATGTCGGACCTCCTTTCATCATTTTTCTTTTTGTTTTTAATTTTTTAATGTTTATTTTTGAGAGAGACAGAGAGATAAAGAGAGAGAGAGCATGAGGAGCAGAGGGTCAGAGAGAGAGGGAGACACAGAATCCAAAGCAGGCTCCAGGCTCTGGGCTGTCAGCACAGAGCCCGACGCGGGGCTGGAACTCACAAACCACGAGATCATGACCTGAGCCGAAGTCGGACGTTTAACCGAGCCACCCGGGCGCCCTCATCATTTTTCTATGATCGTGTATTTGTTTGCTCGTGTTTCGTCGTGCAGAATACCCATTCTGTGCGGCACATCCCCGGTTGCTTTACCTATCGCGTTCCTATAGGTCCTCATGGGGTCAGCGCTGCTGAAGGACAGCACAGGGAGGCGGGGAGGGGACAGCACGAGGGGCGAGCCATCCAGTGCTTCAGTCATGCTTTGCTGTCGGGCTCATCCTCTCACTAACTAAGCTCTCTCCTCTTCTCGAGAACAGTATCTCCATCTCACTGTCACCAATGGAAGGTCCAGGAGGTCCCGGAGGAGCCCCTAATCCACAGCTCTTCATTCTGGGAAGTGCTGCTCCCCCCTCCCACCTCATCCCTTTCCCCCTTCCCCTCAGCTGCCTCCCTCCGCAAAAGATCACCTTGAACATCTAGACAAAAAAAAAGTGTGTCAACAATTTTCCCCTTCGACTCTGGGTTAGAAGTCTTGCCATTTTTGGTGTCAGGTAAGGTCCCTTTGAGGACAAAACCGACTTCTCAGTCCCATCAGGGCCCCCCATCCCGCCGTTCCTACGGAAAGTTTATTAGATGGGCACTGTTTGTGACAGTCGCCCTGGGGAAGTCCCTGTCTTGCTCACAAGTTAAGGAGACACAGGTCAGCCTCTGGGATCCTCTCTCACTCAGATCTAGAGTTGACAGAACTCAGAAAAAAACACTTGACAGTTTGTTGAGGGGCCAGAGCCATTTCCTTGTTACACTGGAGATAAACTTTGTTCCTTCTGTTGTTGATCTGTTTTGTGTAGTTTTGAGGGAAAGAATCCTTGTTCCTCCCCCGTTACACCAAATCCCATGTAAAACAGCAGGACTTTTGTGCTTGGAACTTGACCAAGTCATTCGGAAGACATCTGAACTAGTCAAAACTGAAATAATGAAGAGAGGCCTTGCCTTAATAGATTCTGAACACACTATAAATCTACAGAACAACAGCTTGTTTAAACATGTGGTATCAGTACAGGAGACACCTGTATTCCAAAGTTAAAATGTTAATATTAAAAAAAAAAAAGACAAGAAGGCATAGACATGCGTGTATTTTCTCTCCGTTATTTCCAAGGATGACACAGAGGCAAAGGATTCTTAAATTAAGAGACTACTGGAGTAAACAACTGGAAAATTTTAAATGCCAGTGTATCCAAAATGTAAAGATAAAATATTAATGACAGAACGGGAAAATTATTTGTAACATCTGAAAGATAAAAGTTAATATTCTTTATATGTAAAGAACACTTAGAAATTAATAAGAAATTCTCAGTAGAAAAACATAGGCAAAAATATGAAGATAAAATCTAATGGAAACCAACTTGACAATAAACTATAAATAAAAAATAAAAAAAGATAAAATGTTACACTGTTTCTGACGTCTTAAGAAAACCTTACGCAAAACCAGTAATAAGGAGAGCCCAGAAGTATTTTTGAGAATCACTAAGAGTTCCTTGATTAAGCTGATATTGCCAACTTTTGCAAAGTATGAACTCACACTGATAGCTTCCTGTAAGCCAACCTGATGGTATAAATTTAAGGTCTTGAAACGGCACACAGCTTATGACTCCCAAATTATGTCTCAACGAATACATTTTTCTAGAAATACATTCAAAGCAAATAATCACAGATGTAAGCAAGGATGGTCCTGCATGCACTTTCATGGCAGCATTATTCTAACAGCCAAAAAACTGATCAACTTAAAGTTCAGCAGTAAAGAATTAGTTGATAAAATATAGCACATCCAATGACACAGTATTATCGAGACATTAAATATTACTATATAAAAATATCTGAGGATGGAAATATTCCTCACATTGTTAAATCTTTAAAAAATTATAACCAAAACACAGTATAATGAATTAATGGGTATTTTTAGCATTTTTGTCTTTTCCTGTGTTTTCCACATATTTTCTAATAAATATGCTTTATGTTTTTAAATCAGGAAAAAAAATTCAATGGAAACTTCAAGAGTAAAGAGAACTTAAAGTCCTTTCATACTACAAATGAGTTTTTATTAATAAGTATTCTGCCTTTTAAAAAATTATTTTCAAAATAAAAGGCTATTATATTTATAAGTGAAGGCTTGGAGAACAAACACATTTCTGGGTATTTAACCACAATAATTTATAGCATACACTGGCTGGAGCTGCTCAGTGCTGACAAATTCCAGAAAGTAATTGCATAAAATACTTGGAGAGGAAATAGCTTTATGCCTCCATGCTATTTATGGAAATTAGCATCTTTGTAAAAATAAACTGAGAGCAATCACAATCATAAACCTTGAAATGTGGTCTCCATAAGATGTTCCCTCTACGCTCTAAGACCCATCAGCCGCATGCGGGGGGGACACTGCCCACTTTTCTGCTATGAAACAATTACACAGAATTGGTTTTTTCCTCTTATAACTTTAATTCCTTTTTTTCTCCCAGACGCCTCCCTGCGGAGTCCGCACCGCTGAAGGGTTCCTTCTGCTCAGACCTTGTTTCCCTCTCAAAGAACACCACACATTTCCTCTACTCAGCGCCTCACCTTCTGCCCTGAAAGGATTCCTTCAACCATCACCAACCATTTCACAAGATCAGAGTGAGTTTTCATTTTCATGTGTCCCTGAAACTTGTTCAGAACCTTAAGAAATCTCCAATTCTTCCCTCTCTATTTACATGTAACTCACGCGATCACTTGTCAGGATCTATCTCAGTGGTTCTAAAACGGTTTCCAGGGGCGCCTGGGTGGCTCAGTCGGTTGAGCATCCGGCTTCGGCTCACGTCATGATCTTACGGTTCATGGGTTCGAGCCCCACGTTGGGCTCTGTGCTGACAGCTAGCTCAGAGCCTGGAGCCTGCTTTGGATCTTGTGTCTCCCTCTCTCTCTGACCCTCCCTGCTCGTACTGTATCTCTCTCTCAAAAATAAATAAAAAACATTAAAAAAATAAAATAAAATGGTTTCCATACCCACTCTTATCTACGGCTGCCTCCCACCCAGCCCCTCTCCTGAACGGAGCTGAAGGACTCATTACCAACCCAGACCAGTGCCAGCTGCCTCCCGAGCACCCTCTGTCAAGTGCATCACCAGTGGTCCACGGGAATCTTAGCGGTGCCTCCCATCACCTCCCAAACACCCCCAGGACTCCGTGCTGCCTGCCAAATAAAGCCCTCTCTATCGATGACTTATTTAGCCTGCTCGCAAGGTCCCCACCAGTATAACCACAAACTGTCTTTGTTTACACCCGGTGCCGCCACGCGCCCTACTCTTCAAACATACGTATCAACGGAAGTGGAGGGGCAGAAACAGATTTAAGAGCCGTGTCTGAGATGGAACAAATGGAAGTTGGTGGCAGAATGGGCACAGGGCAGGGCTACAAAGAACACACCTACAGGGATCCCAGGATTCTGGCTCCAGTGACCAGATGACGGAGAATCTGAGCACTGAGACGGGGTTGGGGGAAGGGGGCTGAGGATCTGCCCTTCAGGAAGCGCTGTGTTTGAGGCCCCCAGGGAGTGTCCTCGGGAGCTGGCCGGTAGCTCATGGATATATTGCTGTGCGGCTCATGGAAGAGACAGACGGAAGCTTCTCAGAGATGCTGAGCCTCTTCCATTTGGGGAGCCCTTTGAGAAGGAGAGGAGAGGAAGCAAGAGGGGGGGGGGGAGGGGAAGAAAGGAACGAAAGAAAACCCAAAACAGACTTATCAAGCTTGTGTTTTACTTCCAATGTTTACATTTATAAATTAACGTAAAACTGAAGACACCTTTTCATCTTTTGAGTGTTCGTAGAATCTTATTTGGAGAGAACATTTGAAAGCCCGAATCACTGTGAGACCCTGGTCCCCGGGTGATGAGCCCCAGGCAGGCGCCTCTGGAGAGGAAACCAGAGGAGGGTGGAAGATGCCCTGGGGGGGGGGGGGGCGAGGAAAGCAGAGACGACGTGCAGAGTCTGGGACTGACCTCGGCACAGAGAGCCAGGGAGGGGAGGCCGGAGAGAAGAGGAGGAAGGGTCAGGTGTCACAGTGACAAACCAGGAGCTCCCCTCCAAGCTTCCGCCGGATTCTCGAGGGATCTACCCAAGGACTCCACGCTGAGGGACAGGCCCTGTGTGCAGCTTGTAAGAAGCTGGACTCCGCCTCCAGGCCAAGCGTAGGTCTTTCTGCTCGGATCGTCATGAGCGCCAGTCGGCACGGCTTGGAACATGCATCCAAAGTCACCATGGAGGGGCGGTCACGCAGGAAATGCACACATGACATAAACCCAGGGCGCCCAAAGAACTGCACCCAGAATAAAACGGATGAAGAGAAAAAGCACCACGAGATGTATCACTTGTGTAGCAAAGCACATTCAACTATGGAAAAAGTGCTCTAAGGAAGATTCAAATAAGTAAGCAAAGCCGTGAGCACGGATGTCCATCACAGAGAGCTGATGGCCAGCACAGGCGACCGGCCCTCCTGGAAACAGCCCAGAGGTCCAACGGAGGAACTATGACGGTATATCCCTAAGGCAGTGACCACGGCCACTGCAGATGGAAAGGCAGACATAGGTGTGCTGACAGGGAGAGATGTTCATGATACACGGACGGAAAACGATGATGTCGAACAGTGTGTTTGGTCCCAGTAACCAAAACATAATCACGTACTTCTCTCATATTTGCACATAGAAAAAGTCTGGAAGATCACACCTGAAAACATTCACAGTTGTCTGGGTGATGGGGTAAGGCAGATTTTTTATTCTGATTTTCCTTTCATTATCTAGATCTTCTATTTTTCTATAACCGAAATCTTTATGCACATAATTTACCTGCTAGCAGTCAGTGCTGCTTGACCCGGATGTCAAGCTCCGGCACCGAGCTCAGTGGATTCATTGCTGTAATTCTCATAAACGTCTCCCCTAGGTGGGGAACGGCGGAAAAGTGTTCCAGAACCTGGCTGGGGAGCTCTGAAGGTGGGAGACCATGCGTGTGAGAGTAAGAGATGGGAAACGGTTCTACCAGAAGTTCCGCGGGGCCGTGAGAAGCTACCGTGACGAGTGAGAGCAGGTGTGCATGGCGCTCTAGCCACCGCCCATGCAGGACCCGCGCCGATCAGGAGCCCGAGACACACCTGTCACCGGAGCTGAGTCTGCAGCCCTCCTCTTCCGGGTCAGGGGAAAGGTTCTGAGGGGGAGGGGTTTCTGTACCTAAACTTGGGTTCTACCTTCTGATGCAACGGGATGATAGGGTGGAGCCTAAGTGGTCGGGACTTGTGTTCGTGGTGGGAGAAGGGAAGAGCCAGCCCCGGGACGAAAACCACAGGCCCTAGGCCTTCACCAAGATGACGGTCACACAGACAGAACTGCCGTCAAGACCTGAGCCGCCAAAATATCCAGAATCACTGAGACCAGAACCCCCCCCCTCCCACCTTGATTCCAGGACGGATGGAAACAAAAGGATGGACTCAAGACTAGAAATAACATGAAGAGCAAAACAACATGGTAGGAGATCAGTGAGACCAGAACCTTCAAGAACCACCTAGAAGAACAACCCTTAGAACTTCAGAACCACTGAAACTCGAATCACGGGACCAGGACCACCACCACCACCAGCACCAACTAAAGCTCAGTGACTAATTTTGGAGTCGAGATATTCAAGGGGACCCTTCCCAATGACCTTAGGACTTTAAGGGCCAAAAAGGTGGCAAAGAGAAGGTAAGTGCCTCAGATTCTAAAGAGAGGGGCCACCACCAGGCGGACACCTGCCGCAGAGCTCGCCAGGAGGGGCACCGCTACGTCCTGTGTATCATGGTCACCACCTCCCCAATCTCTCAGCCGGACTGACTCACTGAAGAACAAGAGCGCTCCTGGAGACTGCGCAGGGGACCTGCAGGAGGAGACAGGCCATCCCCTCCGCAGACGGGCGTCCGCTCTGCTGCTGTGTCCCCGGGCCTCCCCGAGCAGGAAGTGGAGAACTGGAGGAGCAGGAAGTGGAGAACTGGAGGCGGCTGGCGGGACAGAGAGAGGGCAGCACGGAGAGTCCGATGCCTCCACCGTCTAAACAGCAAGGAAGCCTGCGTCTCCTATGGGTCAAGTGGACACAGCAAAGGGAGCTGCGGTGTCTTTACCTGAAGAGGAGTTGACACGCAGCATGCCACCGCAGGTGTACCAGACGCGATGTTCCAAGTCCACCCGTTCAGTTGGGAACTGCGTCTAGGACACCTTGCTTGCACCCCACCCCACAAAGCTGCAGCGGTGGGCGAGCTGGACCTCCTGCTCCAGGAGAGGGAGGCCCTGCAGGGTCCTCTGAAGAAGTCACATGTGCCACTCAAGGGCACAAGGGTCACCAAGAGCCCAACAGGCACGGTTGGAGCCGGCGACTGGCGCCACGTTTATAGGCATGGAGGAGGGATGACAGCTGCCCAGCGAGTGCTGGAGCAGTGGCAGCTGACTTCTCAGGAGAGACCAGGGTCCTCAAGGGCAGGATCTGCTGCTCCAGAAATGCTCAAGAACAGACCAGAACACTGGGCTTCCCACCTCACGGTTTGCTCTGCGATCCATCACAGCTCCTTGCGGTCAGTGAACGTGAGAGGTTAAGTTTTCACTAATTTAATAAAGGAAATCTATTTTTTATTAAATCGAGTTGGCACCTCCCTGTTCCTTGCGGCTCAGCCTCACGTCCTTCAATTCCCTCCCAGCCACCTAGTGGCCACACTTACAAGGCACGGGGAGGGGCACCCAGTGTCCCTTAAGTGTCCGACTCGTGATTTAGGCTCAGGTCTTGACCTCACCTAGGTGAGATGGAGCCCCGGGTCAGGCTCCTGCTTCAGATTCTCTCTCCCTCTCCCTCAGGCCCTCCCCCCACTCTTTCTCAGAAACAAATCAAAGAAAGGGGAGAGATCAAAGAACTCCTCAAGGCCCCCCCAAACACCAACCAAAATCTCAAGATATCCCAGGGGGCGGCTCTGAATCAAACCCCGGCTGACCCTAGGCAGACAACCAAGTGCCCAACCCACAAGCAGGTTCTCAGGACGGACCCACCCAACACTAGAACATTCTCCCACCGCCCCCACGGTGAGACTGCGCTGGCTAATCCCACTCACACCTGCCTGGAACTCGGTGAGATGGCCGGCCCCGCCTCCTTCCAGCCTTTGCAGCATCTTCTCCCTTCCGCCGACGCCTCCTGAGCGCCCCCTACAGTCCCACGGCGGAAGCTACAGGCAGCGCTCAAACCCTGATGCTAACAGGCGGCCGCACCGGAGAGATCGCGTTTATTGCACACTTATCACATGCCAGGCACTGTCTTTGTTACTTTTTTCCACTTGCACGGGATTAGCTCCTCCAAACAATTCTCTGAGGTCGATACCCCTCTCTACAGATGTGGAAACAGATGCAGAGAAGTTTGTGCGGACGGGCCAGGCGGTGGTGGGGCTGGGATTTGGGCGGTGGACGCCGCGGATGGTGGCGTGGTCTGAAACCTCCTTTCACGATCTCCTGCGCACACTGTCCCATACATGGAAACAGCGCTGCCAGAGGCACACAGATATGGAAAAATCCAAAAGAGGTCACTGAGTGATTCAAGCTGGGCACACACTGCCCTTGGCCAAAGGTCAGTGGGCTGCCTCAGAGCACAGTGCACTTTTATAGGGTGCGAGGAGACAAAATGAAACGCTGTGCCTTGAAGCCTCGCCCCGTTTGACCAGGAATGAGTATCTGACGCCTGCACGGCCTGTTTCAGATCCACAGGGCGGAGAGAAGGGAGTCTCCCCCACGTACCACCACACGACAGCTCGCAGCCTGGAGAGGCCTGAAAATCATCCTAGAAGTGTTTTTGTTCTAACAAAATGTGCCTATTGGAACAGGATTACGGGACAGCATCGATGAAAGAGGGTCACAGGGGAGAAACTGCACCTTAACAACCAGTTTCTACGAGCCACCAAAGCCCTGGGGCCCTGGGGCCGCAAGAGGCTCAGAAACAGTGTGGCCAAGAGCGTGAGCTGAGAGTCAGTCCTGTCCCACTGTCTCTATATTCACGTGGGCGCCTTCATTTGACAGACATTAAAGCCCTCCGAAAGGGCCAGGCCCTTTGCCAGGCCCTGGGGGTACACAGGCCATACGCCCAAGAAGTCACATCCGAAAAGAGGGGCTGCCTCATCTAATTCACAGGAGGTCCCGTCCTGGCTCACACGGCCCTGAGGCCCTCACGCTAAGACAGACTCTGCACCTTTAGACCACGAGCTCCAAACTGCTTGGTGAAATCCCGGTGCAAACACATTTGTCGGGCTTTCAGTGCTTTAAAAGACTGGGAGGTTTCCTAGGAAATCTGGCTGATCCTGCTCTCTTCAAAAAGTAAAAGATACGGCCATTCTGGGCTTGCGTTCCCCCGCGGCCATGACCGCTGGAGCAGAGCGGAGGCCCTGTACCCAGACGGAGCATGAACCCTCCGCTTCGCCACTGTCTCCACCACTCCCTCCCATCTCTCCAGCAATGCCATCTTCCCCCCCTTTATTCCGGCCTGCCCTGGAGGCAAAGGGGGACACAAGAGAGGAGCCCGGCCCTCCCAGGCCCGAGGGAGAGACGGAGACTAAAGAAAGGACTGCAAAATAGTGTGATATGTGTTTGCACACGTAAACTCAGAATACTTACTTAGTGGCTGAGCAAAGGCTGGGACGTGGGCTCGGCCCCTTCGCTGTGCCCTGGCCTTTAGCAGTCTAGCCTCTACTGTGTGCATGTCACACAGCCATTCTAGACGGAAAAGACAGGGGCCACAACAGCCCCAAGTCATTGCCGGCATGTGGCATCCCAGCGGTCCCAAGGCCCCCTGCTCAGGACTCGGAGAGGACCCACGGGATTGGGATCACTTACAGACAGGAAATGCTGTTTGCTGGGGGTGAGGGAGGAAATGAGCATCTCCTTGGTACGGGATGAACATGACTCACACCGTATCTTAGGTGATCTAGACAGTGCTCTGAGCAAGCTGCCACTCTGCTTCCCCTCCGGGGCCCACAGTACCTGTAGGACTGCCGAGTGCATGAAGACGGTCCAGGTCAGCGGCCACCAGGAGCTCCCCCACGAGGCCATGGGGGCCAGTCTGCTGGGAATCTCTCCTGAGCCTACAAAACAGGAAAAAGTCGGCGTCCAACCAGCCTGCCCCCCAGCGGCAGCACCCGTGACTTAAGAGACCCATCAGAGCAAGGGACCCTGAGCCACCCCCACCCCCAACAATGTCTTGAAAAGGTTCTTGCAGATTCAGGATGGGGCACCTACCACCAGGTACAGGCCATGGAGGCGTCCACATCACGGTCAGGAGGGCAGCTGGACCTGCCTCCCCTCCCAAGTGCAACCCACAGGGCCGGCCTGTCCTCCAGAAGCGGGACGTCCCCGCCCCGCCCACTTTCCAGCTCGTGTGTCAGCAGCAGGGTGTGGCGACTGGCACCGGCTCAGGAAGCCAGCCCGGAGCCGACCATTAGGGCACCTGCCAGCTTCTCTGACTTCAGGCAAAAATGAATCTGAGGCCAACTAAGGCAGTTCAGAGAGGGGAAGGGGCCTGCCTCAGGTCACACAGCAAGGTGGCGCCCGTTCTAGAACAGTCCAGGGCTTTCCCCCCAGCAGATGCCACCGCAGGTACACTGTCCAAGCCCCAGACCTGCAGCCGCGGAGGTCGGAGAGCCGAGCGCAGGGGGAGGTTCCGAGGGCACGGCCTCTGGCGCACGATCTGCCAAAAGCAGGCGCCGGCAGAGGCGCCCCGCGCCCGGGGTGGGGGTGTGGGGGTCTGCGGAGTCCTCCTGACAACGGACAGGGAAGGAGTACGAGCCGAGGCTGGAAAAGCCGAGGTCACACCGCCTCTCGCCGCGCCTCGCGGGCGCCTTGGCGGAGCCGGGGTCCGGGGGCGGGCCGGTGGCTTCTCTCCATCTGGAGAAGGCATTAAGGGCCCGGCCTAATGCGATCCGCAAATGTGCTGCTGTTTCCGACCTGAGGCGGCGGCGCCGGGCCGAAGGGAGGCGGCCGGTGCCGGGCCCGGGCCCCGCGCTCCCCGCTCCCCGCCGCCCGCCGGGCTCCTGCCGCGGCCGCGCCGCCCTGTCGCCCCGGCCCCCGCGCCCGCCGCCCGCCGCCGCTCGGGGCCCCTGGCCGCCGTCGGCCCGTTTCCGCCGGGGACACCCCAACCCGAGGGCCCCCCGCCCGGACCCGCCGGGACCCCACGGCGCGTGCGGGCGCGAGGACTCGGGGACCCGCGAGGCCACCCCTCCGACCCGGCTCCGGGGCCACCGCCTTCCCTCGCCCCCCGCGCGGGGCTCGCGACTCCCACCTGGCGCCTAGAAGCTTCTGGGACGTGCGGCGCGGGCCGCGGCGCAGCGCCTCGTGCGGAGCCCGGAGCAGGACGCTCCCCGACGCCGGCCTCCCGCCCGCGGCGCCGCCGCTAAATGGGGCCGGACGGGGCCGCCCCGCCTCCCCGCCCCGCGGGCGCGCGCCGCCACCTGCACCGCCCGGCAAGTGCGCGGCGCCCGGCCCGCCTCAGCCCTGCGGCGGCCGGGGGCGCGGGGGCCGGGGCGCGGGCGGCTCGCGGCGCGGGGCTCGGCGACGGCGAGACGCGGCTGGAACGCTCTCCGCCCGCTTCCTGGAAGCCACTCCTCGCCCGGGCCGGCCGCCAGGCGTGGTGCCAAGAGCCGGGACGGCCGCCGCCGCCGGCGGGCGCGCTGGGGAGCGGCGGCCGCGGCCTCGCCGGCCAAGCCCGGGGCGCCCCGCCGGGGCCGGAGCCGGGAGGAGGGCCGCCCCCCGCCGCCGCCCCCCCGCCCCCGGCCCGGGCGCCCTGACCCCGGGACGGACCCCGTACGCGCCCGCGGAGCCCTGGGCTCGCTCGCCCCTCGGACGTCTGGCCCCCGGGTCGGGGCGCCTCCGGGCCGGGTACCGGCAGCCGCCTCCTGGGAGCTGGGCTCGGGCACCGAGCTCCACAAGCTGCCAAATAACGGGGTGCCGGGGTAGGGACGAGGGGTAGGGCTGGGGTGTCAGGGCCGCGGCCCACGGTGACTTTCCTTGTGGAATTAAGACGAACCGTTTGCCCCTGGCTCTGGCCTGAGCTGGGCGGTACAAAGCCAGGGGCCAGGGAATGGCTCCGGAAGTCTGGCTGCTGCCCCCACCTAACTGCCGACCCCCGCATCGTGTCCCTGGGTGCCCCGTGTGCGCCAGCACTGTGCCCAGCTCCTCGTGCACGGCTCATCTCCACAACGGGCCCCACGGCCTTGCTCAGGATCATTATTCCCATTTCACAGAGGGGAAGCTGAGGCCCAGGAGATTAATAACTTGCACACAGGGAGTTGTGAAGCCAGGCTTGGGGCTGGTAACCTCTAGAGTCCCTCTGTTGTCCGTCCCCAGAGCCTGCCTGTCTGTAGGGGGTACACTGCAGACCGTGCTGGAGCCCTACCCCTGCCCGCCTTCCTCCCCGTCTTACCTTCCTGGGGCAGGTGACTCCTCCAGCCAAGAGGAGGATCTGACCGTCCTCTCCCTGTGAAATGGCTGGAATCTCGGGGAAAAGTGGGGAGAGGAGCAGGATGCAGGGGGAGACTGGTGAGTGGGCCGCGGGGAGGCTGCGCTGAACCACAGAGAACCACCCATGCACGGTCAGCGCTCATCATTTGCCACAGTTCTTAGGAAGCCACGGGAACAATGAATTCGTGAACACTGAGCCACTGAAACACAGAGCCAGGTGCCTGCCAGCTTCTGGTCCCTCTCCCAACCAGCCAACACAGAGCCTTATTTTATATGCGGTTCTCATTAAAACCACTTTACTTAACATATATTACGGATTCGTTAACACTGAGCCCGCGGCCACACACTACAGCAGCTGCCTGAATGAGGCTCACAGAACAGGAGGGGTTTTCTCTGCAGGGCGCGCCACAGCCTGAGCTTAGCAGCCAGCCGGCACTCCTGCCCTGCTCTCCGGGCGTTTTCAACAGCCAAATCACCAACAGAGAAGACAAAAATGTGAAAGGGGGCACTGAGTAGACCATTGAAACAAGAAGGCAGAGCGGAGCGCCTCCCTGTCACCCCCGAACTGGGAACCCACTGGGATCAGGCAAGTGACAGTTTCTGCTCCTTTGCCAAATGACCATGAGGGGAACTGCAAGCACTGATTTGCGGACCCCGAATAAATCTTAGCAGGTAGGTGAATTCACAAATGCAGAATCTGCAAACAGTAAGTACCGACCATATGCACTTCCCATGATCAGGTCCTCAGTAGGAGAATGCCATTTCAGAACATTTATGGAGCACCAGCCACTGGGCCTGTGGGGACTCAGCCATGCCCCCGCCTGTGGGGTAGGCACAGTGTTCGTTCCATCTTACAAGTGAGGAGGCCAGTGTGGACGGGTTTAACCTCAAGTTCTTGGCCACTAGAAGGTATCAGTGCTCGCGTGGTTCTATTCTAAAACCAGCCCTGAGGTACCATGCAGTCTGTTGCCAAACTCCCATGAATATTCAAGATGAAATGGAGAATTCAAAGAGATATTATGCCCGTGCGGCTGAGGGGAGCCGAGTGCCCGGGGCCTGCAGCTCAGGAAGGCACGGAGGTCTCTGGAGCCGAGGGTGTGCTGGGGATGCTGGAGCCTCTCGGCTTCGTGGACTTCCTGTCTCATTTCCCCTTGGGCACCCTTGGTTCCTGAGCCCCCTCTCGGGGCCAGGGCTAAGCCTCTCTCCCCTCCGGTTCCGTCTCCTATCAGGCCCGCCCTCCAGAAATGGTCAGGAGGGAAAAGGAGAAGAGAAAGCATTACCACCCCCTGATGGAGACCTTCCGCCTTGATCTGGAGAAGCTGATGAAGCCGTCGGTCCTGCTCGTGGCTAAGGCCCCGGAAGTTGGGATGACAGATGGCCATGGAGGGGACACTCTGTCAGGGAGGGCTGGCTGGACCCCACGTTCCCCGCCTGACCCCCCTCATTAGGACTCTCCTTCACCACTCTGCCCGAGTGTAGACCCCAGACCTGCCCTCGGGCTCCACCCACTCCCTCCTCCCACCCCCACACCCCACATTTCAGTAAGACATCGCCAAAGGCACCGAGGTGGGGGAGCAGTGGGGAGTGGGAAGAACAGACGAGAATGAACCCCTAAAAGCCAATTGGCTGGATTGGGCCACCGGGTGCAGATGCCCAGCCAATCTCTCTCTGGGGGTTCGGCCTTGGACTACCCCTCCTTCCCCAAGGGAACCCCACCACCTAAGGGCAAGGTCACTGTCATCAACCCTGAGTTTCATTTTCACCTGATGATCCATCTTCTAGAGATCCTGGTTTCCAGGACCAGCACCAGGATCTGCTTCCTGGAGGAGGTTTCGGGGATTCCTTCCCCTGCTCCCAGCGTGGCCTGCTGACCCCACCCCGACCAGCACAACAAGGCAGCATTTGGATGCTGTCCCCCAGGTGTGCGGGGAGGACCAGAGGTCTTGGGGATGCTGCTGTTGGAGTATGTGTGTACTTTATCAAGACAGAGAGACAGAGACAGAGACAGAGACAGAGAGAGAAAGGACATCATTTCAGGGCATCAGCCCAAATTTGTTTTTGAGACAGAACTGCTCTTTCTGCCCACAGGACTTGTGAGGTGGATTCAGGAAGCACATTTAAGACTATGTTGGAGGCTGGGAGAAAAGAAATTTTGGGGACAAATCCTGTGGAAATCGGAGCTGCCTACAATAGGCATGAAGGACACGCTTTCAGCCAAAGCCAGCAGGAGACAAGAGGCCGAGCGGGAAGTGAGCATGGTGTTAGGGGCATAAGACTGCCCAGGGGTGCTCTTCTAGAAAAAAACCTGGGCCGTCTGGGCGGCTCGGAGTTAAACATCCAACTTCAGCTCACGTCATGGTCTCACGGTTCATGAGTTCAAGCCCCACTTTGGGCTCTGTGCTGACAGCTCAGAGCCTGGAGCCTGCTTTGGATTCTGTGTCTCCCTCCCTCTCTGCCCCTCCTCCATGAGTGCACAAACTCACTCTCTCTCTCAAAAACAAACAGTTAAAAAAAAAAAAATTAAGGGAGTAGAGAGCAGGACAGGGAAGAGGTGAGAGCAGAGAGCAAGCCTGTGTCCCAGGTATGGCCTCACCCCTGCTCAATTCTCAGGGGCCCTGGAGCAGGAGCTGCACCACAGATGCGCCTTGTCTTTTTTTTTTTTTGTAATTTTTTAATATATATTTATTTTTGAGAGAGAGAAAGAGAACACAAGCAGGGGAGGGGCAGAGGGAGGGAGACACAGAATCCAAAGCAGGCTCCAGATTCTGAGCTGTCAGCACAGAGCCAATGCAGGAGCTCGAACCCACAAACCACGAGTTTATGACCCAAGCCGAAGTTGGACACCCAACCGACTGAGCCCTCAG
Source organism: Helogale parvula (assembly GCA_004023845.1). Lineage (NCBI taxonomy): Eukaryota > Metazoa > Chordata > Mammalia > Carnivora > Herpestidae > Helogale > Helogale parvula. Next base: position 1,295 of record PJEM01012310.1, on the reverse strand, counting down.
GCGCCCCAAGACGTGCCTTGTCCGGGCTGTGGAATTCACGTGGCAATCAGCCCTTGCCTCCCGTAGAGTTGGGGGGAGGGTACCATAACCTCCCAGGCAGCTCTCATAAACCAAAGACAGTGCTCCAGAGAAACTGTCAGGTGAGAGCCCTTGGCAACCACATTCTCTTAAGCTGCAGGATGGACGCACCTGCCAGTGATAGGGTCTGACAGGGCGTCCGCACCCACGGCACCTGCTCCCCGGAGAGCCTCGGGTCTTCTTAGCACGTGGGACCCGTGCTCACCGAGTGGCCGTAGTTTTCTGCCTGTCCAGGAGGCGGGGTCCTCCTTTGGAAGGGAAACTTGCTTTACAAAGTGTGTTCAAAGTCTTCTGCCTCAAAGCTCAAAGCTCAAAGCCCTCGGGAGGAGAGGTGGCAGGGAGGCAGTTCCACGGGGTGGGGGCACTGCGTGCTTTGGCACACCCGCCTTCCCGGGCTTTCCTCTCGCCCTGCGCTGACCTCCCCTGGGGAGCACCTCCGGCCAACAGATCCGTGATTTCAGGACTTCTTAGGCCAGCCGGACCCACTGATTGCGAGTCAGCTCAGGAACCAGGCGTCCTGCAGCTCCGGAGGGCCGAGCCAGTCAGAATCTCTCGGTCAGGAGGCTGGTGTTGGGCAGACTTTCTCTAGAAAGTTTCAAGTCTTTAGGGATGGGAGAAGGAGGCTAGAGTCCCCGAAAATGTTACAAAGGAACAGAGCTGGGACCCTTGCCAGGGCCAGCCAACCCTACGTGCCCCAAACCAAGGCCGGCTCCCATCTGGCGTCCCGGGCCAGGAAGGCGCTGACCTGGCCGGGTTTGTGGGTGTGTCCTACTCTGGTAACCCTGCACGTACTCACCATACACTTACGTCCAGACAGACTCCTGACTTATTTCGCTTAGCATGACACCCTCAAGGTCCATCCACTTCCCTACAAATGGCCATATGTCATTCCCTCTCATTGCCATGTAGTACTCCGTTGCGTTTATATACCACATCTTCTTGATCCACTCATCAGGTGATGGACATCTAGGCTCTTTCCATGATTTGGCTATTGTAGAAAGTGCTGCATGAACATTGGGGTACATGTGCTCCTATGCCTCAGCACTTCTTTATCCCTTGGGTAAATCCCTAGCAGTGCTATTGCTGGGTCATAGGGGAGTTCTATGGATAGTTTTTTGAGGAACCTCCACACTGTTTTCCAGAGCGGCTGCACCAGTTTACATTCCCACCAACAGTGCAGGAGGGTGCCCGTCTCTCCACACCCTCGCCAGCATCTA
>PJEM01012309.1:17241-47968 GCA_004023845.1 Helogale parvula | reverse complement strand
AGCAATAGCACTGCTAGGGATTTACCCAAGGGATAAAGAAGTGCTGAGGCATAGGAGCACATGTACCCCAATGTTCATAGCGGCACTTTCTACAATAGCCAAATCATGGAAAGAGCCTAAATGTCCATCAACTGATGAATGGATCAAGAAGATGTGGTATATATATACAATGGAGTACTATATGGCAATGAGAAAGAATAACATATGGCCATTTGTAGGAAAGTGGATGGACCTTGAGGGTGTCATGCTAAGCGAAATAAGTCAGGCAGAGAAGGATAGATACCATATATTTGCATTCATAAGTCTAACAGGAGAGACCTGGCAGGGGACCATGGGGAGAGGAAGGGGGAAAGAGAGCGGGGAAGAGTGAGGGACACAGATCAAGGGAGACTACTGAATACTGGAGATGAACCATGGACTGAAAGGGGAGGGGGAGGGAGGGAGGGGGTGATGGTCATGGTGGGGGGCACTTGGGTGTTATATGGAAATTAATTTGACAACAAACTATTATTAAAAAAATAAAAATAAATAAATAAATTATACCATTTTTCTTAAAAAAAAGGTTTATAATTTAATACCTTTAACTGTACTTTTTTGAACAAGCAGCCCTACATTTTCAATTTGCCTTGGGCCCTACGTGTTACATCGCTGGCCTGCCTAGTGGGCAACTATTCTGAAGCTTTGCTGAAAACTTCAGGGTAAGTCTAAGATCCTCATCTTATCAAAGATTTTTAGTGATTTGATCAAATACAAGAGAGTCCAGTGTATCCTATAACCCACAGACTAGAGCATTACAACAGCTACATTCTCAGCGTCTATGTTCTTAGGAGTTCTAGGACACCCTTGACTTTGTGTTTCTCCTTTTGGACTAAGGCCCTCATCTTCTGAAACAGAAGGAACTGTATTTCAAGGTTTCACCCAATGATTCATGAGTGCAACATCTTTAAATAAAAACAGGGCAAGGAGGGGAGAGAGCACCAGACTCCTTTGAATTTAGGCCAGTGTTTCCAAATGCAAAATACTCAACAGCCAATTTCCCCTGGCTTTGGAGATAAACAACAAGATGACCTTTTATGTCAGAAAGGAGCAATGAAATTTCCATTTCCTTGTGGAATGTTGGGTTTGGAACAAACTTTTTTTGTGTTTCTTCTCAAGATAACAACCCACAAAATGCCCCAATAAACACAAATTATGAGATTCTGTGGCCAATTCAGATGTTCAAAGGATCTTGTCTCTTTTCCAAGTGAGATATTACAAACACATCTTTAGAAACTTCCCCGTGCAGGAGTAGAAATCTCCCATTTCCCTGTAATGTTGCATCCTCTGGCCCCTGGGAAATGATGCTCTGTCCAGTAACTGGGTTCTGTGAAAGCACCACATGCCCTCCCCCCACCCCCCGACTCTCCTTCCAGTCATTTCAGAATGAACTGAGGCCATTTCTCTGACCCCCTTGGGGACGGGCTGGAGTGGGAAGGGGTGCAGTGAGCCATTCCCCCCATGGAAAAAAAATGAGGCCAATAAAGCCATCATCCATTCTCTACAGAACTTTTGATCTGCTGTTTCTTTTCAGTATTCCCAAAGTTCCCTAAGAATAAAATCATGTTTCCCAGGCCCCACTAGTCTGGAGATAAAACCAGGAAGGCTGTAAGAGTCATGTTCCCACCCTCCTTTAAGAAATCTGCTGCCCCCACTAATTCTAACATTCAGGGAGGTTCTGATTATTCTTTTTACAAGGTTGCTTTAAATAACAACTCTTCAGGGTGAACTTAAAATAGAACTCGAGTTACAAAATTTTTGTTTACATGCAATCTTCTAAGACTGGGTCAGTACATGCTATGAGGTCCACTCAATGATCATTTTGCTTTTAATCTATAAAATAATTAGTTCAATAATAAAATATTGAGAAAAAATAATTCTTAAACATTTGTTCTGCTTCTGTTAATTTGCTTTTAATAATTTGCTTTTAAAGTAGCCCTGATATAAAAGTTCTTTATTAGAGTTGAAAACATGAGGGAGCTATCTGCCAAAGCATCCAATACTGGGGCGGGAGGGAGGGTGAGAGAGAGAGAGAGAAGAGAGAGAAGAGAGGAGAGAAGAGAGAAGACATTGACCTTGAGAATATGAGAATATGAGAAGAGGGGTGCTTGGGTGGCTCAGCTGGTTAAGTGTCCAACTTTGGCTTAGGTCATGATCTCACAGTCTAAGTTTGAGCCCTGTGCTGACAGCTCAGAGCCTGGAGCCTGCTTCAAATTCTGTGTCTCCCTCTTTCTCTCTCTACCCCTCCCCTGTTCATGTTCTGTCTCTCTATATATCAAAAATAAAAAATAAAAATAATATTTTTTTAAAAAGAGAATATGAGAAGAAATGGATAAAAGTGGATTGGGTGTGTGTCTTTCTCTGACTCCACAATGGAGTCACGATCTTGACATTCATTCCACTGCATCGTCAACATCAACGTTCACTGCAAGCCCACTGGACCAAAAAGCCTCTGTTCCTGCCACCACTGACACATTAGTAATGATTCAGGTACCGTTGGAGGTACAATGCCCACCCATGGAATTGTCAGAGGTAAGTGGACTCTAGATAGTTAACAAGCTCTCCCATGACCCTGTGAGCTCCACACGGCCAGACAAAGGAACAGAGCAACTACGGAGTATCTATTCATAAGGTGAATGAGTGAGTGGAATTTTAAAGAGCTTACTGTCTATTGAACATGGACAATTTTTACCCAAAATTCAGATTCAAAGAGTCCCAGATGAGTGAGTCAACAAGCTATGTTAGTTCAAGGAAAATAGAGCTTGGAAGGTGTTTCAGAAGGATGAAGCTAAGAACTTCACCCAGGAGCAGTTCCAGATAGACCTTTATTTGCTTCCTTGTAAGGCGAAAAGTAGGGATGAAGAGGGGACATGAGGATTGTGATGAAGTTGGTCTCATGGGTGGCCATACTTTATAGATGCCAAACAACCAGCTTTGCAGGTGGAAGTTACCCCAGCATTGTAACTACCTGTTCACCTTGGGTTCCTAACTATAGAGCTGCCTGAACCTCCCAAGGTCCACAAGTAACAAAAAAATCATGATGAAACTGCTCCATTTGTGAAAGCCTGGGAAACATACACAACTTGGGAAACTGTCTTCACAACTAGCATTCTGGCAGCACCTGGGTGGCCCAGTCTGTTGAGTGTCTGACTTTGGCTCAGGTCATGACCCTGCAGTTCGTGAGTTTGAGCCCCGCATTGGGCTCTCCGCTTTGATCCTCTCTCTCCCTCTCTCTGCCCTTCCTCCACCTCACACATGCTTTCTCTCTGTCTCAAAGATAAATATATATATTGCTTACCCCACCAATGGTAGAAAGAGGAGGCCAAGAGGAAAGAGGCTTCCCTCCCATCCATGATGGAGAAATCCACTACTACCAATGAGCCATACTGTACCAGCAAACTGGGTTGGTGCCAGCAGCCCGGGATGGTCTATGAATGGCTGGAGGATGAACTTTTTGAATTGGCCTTTTCTGAGGATGAGCTCCTTGTTCTAACCAGAAAAACTGCCCTGTTCTTGAAAACCACAAAATCGATCTCTGTTTTTATTTTCCCCTCTTTTTGCTTTAGCAGCTAATACATCATTTGAAATGAAAACTTTTGAAGGCATATGAGGTTGTCATACTATATCCTAGCTGGGCACCCAGGCAAATAATCCACTTTCCAAAAATATCTCTGGTTAGAGCCACAATGCCCAGTGCCAACCCTGCTCCCTTAAAAGACCCACAGTGTCAAAACTGGCCTTTACGTGGGGACATGTAAAATATTCATATGCCAACAGCTCTGTCCACACACACACACACACACACACACACACACACACACAGGAGTCATTTTATGCCTTGTTCAATTGACTCATTTGTTCACAATAACCAAGATGACATTGGGAAACTGGAGAAAAGACTTAGAACTGGACCATCCTTCCCTGCTCCTATCACAGCCCATGAGAACTGAGGTTTGAAGGGCAAGGACTCACCTCCTTTAAGAGAAGAAATGTTGGCTCATTCTTTTAAATAGAGATTTAGGAAATCACTATTTTACAGTCTTGTATTCCTAATTATCAGGCTTCTCCTTTCTATTTTCTTTACTCCAAACTTTGTTATGTTTGTATAACACAGGAACTAAGACTAGGAAGTAGGGTAGAGGGTTAAAAAATCTGATAGTTCAGAAAAAGAAAATTCAATCTCTTCCCATGACATTTTTCCCAACTGCCACTTACATATACTTAGAACCGTGTCAGCTCCACCTTCATGAAAATATATGAAACTTCAGTATCTTTAAAGACATAAAACCATAGGATTTTAGAATGATAAGAATCTAAGAGATCCTCTAAGGCTGATTATTCACTCTGTTAAAAGGATTAGTCATGGGGGTCCCTTAAAATGACAAGTTTGTCATGTGCCTTTAAAAGTGGAATTCAACTGGGGCCCTGGGTGGCTTAGTTGGTTAAGCATCCAACTTCAGCTCAGGTCATGATCTCGCAGTCTGTGAGTTTGAGCCCCGCATTAGGTTCTGTGCTGACAGCTCAGAGCCTGGAACCTCCTTCAGATTCTGTGTCTCCCACTCTCTCTGCCCCTCACCCATTCATGCTTTGTCTCTTTCTGTCTCTCAAAAATGAATAAATGTTAAAAAATATTTTTTAAAGTGAAATTCAATTACAGAAATTAATCTACACAGACGTGCTCACACTTCCAGGAATATGCACTTCATAATATGCAGAAGACCTACAACATTGTTTGGCTTATCTTGCAAGAGCTACAATGCCGGAGAATAAACTACAAGATGAGAGTTCTGTGGTCATCTCATTCAGAAAACTATAGTGGTTATTGCAATCAAGCCTACTCCCGTCCCAGGGTCTTTTCCCTGCTCTTCCTTGGGCCCAGAACACTTTTCCCCCAGATATATGAATCACTGACTCTGCCCTTCATCAAAGGCTCTGTCCAAATGCTCTCAGAGAAAGTTTCCCTAATGTCCGCCCATGTCATCTACGCCCTACTGCTGCTTTTTTTCTCTTCATCATGCTTATCACCACCTGATTTATCCAACCTCTTCAGTCGTGAGCAGCTGCCCTGACCAAAGTACGTGCTTCATGAAGACAGGCATTTTTTCTCTGTTTTGTTCACTAGTCCTATTTCTAGTATCCATAACAGGGTCTGGCACATAGAGGTCAATAAATATTGAATGGATGTGTGAATAAAGGAACACGCCAGCAAACGAGTACTTGACCATGCCCCCAGTACATTCTGGAGAACCTTCAGAATCTTGTGGCTACCTCGGATGCAACATCCTTGTAATGTGGAGTGCACTTCCTTCGTCTAGTCTCTCCTAGGTGGCAGTGGGCACTGAAGAGTTTGTGCAATCCCTCTAACCCCTGCTATGTGCCAGACAACGTGAATGAACAAACAGGGAGTGACTCAACAGTATAAGAAGAGCCCGGGTGAGAGCAAACAGCAGACATGAGCCAACCCGGGGTCGCATTCTAAAGGACAAATCAGGGTAGCCAGACTAGGATGAAGACAGGGCATTCCAAGAGGAGAAAACAAAAGACACAGAGGTAAGAGAACAGCAGAAATGAGGAAAGGGTCAGGAAAGAAACTGTCTAAATGGCAAGGCCAAAAGAGGAAGAACAATAAATGAAATTGCTTATGCTGCATGAACAGCCTTCTGGAAAAGTCTAGGCCCCCCATCGCCTGTGACCCAGACAGACTATTCCACAATGATCCCCCATTGGCATAATCGGTGCAGCAGCTGTCACAGCCTGTCCCTGTTGTAGCTGCTGGCAGCCCTCATGCAAAGGCTGGAGGGCGGACCCACCAGGCTGTGTGCAAGCGACAGAAGCAGCTGCCTTGTGAAGCCAGTCCTGAAATTGTCAGATGGAGATAAGCCCCACCTGGCAGATTCACTAGGCCTTCACAACCATGAATTTGATGATAACCTAGGTAGAGATCATCTGCCTCGTTTCATTTTCTGGTATGTGAGCAAAGAGAGGCAAGAAATGATACAGAGGCTCATTTGGGCATTCAGGTCCCCTGCAGCTCACTTCAGGCCTGGATACATCCAGCCCATAGTTTTATGTCTGAGTTTTTAAAGAAACCCTAAGCTGACTCAAGAAAACCCATCCTGTGTCAGACATGATACCCTGTGCTTTTGAAAGTAGTATCTCAATTAGACTAAATGATAGCTCTGTGAGGCCATTATACACATTCTCCATCTTACAGGTGAGTGAACGGAGGCTCTGAAGAGGTACCATGATTTTGCCAATGGCATGTAACTATTGAGTAAAGCTGAGCCTCAAGCTAAACTTGTCTGACCTCCAAAGACCATACTTATATCCGGCTACCTAGATGTATGAAACTTACCTGCTGGCAGAGGTATTTATTTGACAAAATGCAAACTTCAGCCATGATCTGAGAAAATGGATGGAAGTGCTCTCATAATGGAGGACACCACATTAGTCCCCATAAAACTCCAGAGCCCTGGTGTTCTATTTCCCATAGCTCAATACCCCCACCTGCCAATGCCTCATCAAGACCTAGGCCAAGTCCCAGGGCCTGAATCTACCCCCACCTTGTTCTTCAGTCAAAATATACAGGCCGATATAATGAAATAATAGGCATCATCTAAAACAATGTTCCTAAGGAGTTTTTAAAGATGCGGAAAATGATTTTGAAACAAAGCAAAACAAAGCAGATTCAAAATCTAGATGCTATAGGTCTTCAATATATAAGAATAAATAGGTACCCCATGATAGAATAACTGGGAATGCACATGCTCACTTACTATAAGCAACTGGAAAACTGGAAAAATACACAATGATTTCTGAATATGGAACAATAGTCATAGTAGGAGTATGATCTCTGAAAAAAAAAATGGAAACAAGGTAAGCCCTGTTTTTGCCCTAGCTCTTGACTAGCAGAACTTTACAGACCATATACAGGGAGAGGAATCTTAAGTAAGTGGGTGATCTTGCTGGTTTGAGGATACAGAATCTGAATTTGAGTCAAGTGAGGCAGCTGGACTTTGTGGGGCAAAATTCCAGAGAAGACAGCAATATAGAGAAAGAGCTTCGGAAAACCCAAAGAGTCCCCTTTAGCTTGTTGCTAACTACTAAGGTACAAGTTAATAGGGTAAAACTCCATGGGGCACCTGGTGGCTCAGTCAGTTAAGCATCCGGCTTCAGCTCAGGTCATGATCTCACAGTTCATGGGCTTGAGCCCCGCGTCAGGCTCTGTGCTGACAGCTAGCTCAGAGCCTGGAGCCTGCTTCACATTCTGTATCTCCTTCTCTCTCTGACCCTCCCCTGCATGCACTGTCTCTCTCTGTCTCTCAAAAATAAATAAAAAGCATAATAAAAATAGGGTAAAGCTCCACAAAGCCAAGAAAACAATGGCTAGGGATCTGTAAGCTGAACACTTTCCAGAACTGAAAGGGCTGAGAGAAATTCAAGTTCTGACCAGCATGTGTAGACACCCAGATCATTCAGTAGAGAGTCTAGAAGGACCATGCCCTAGTAGTGGGGTGAACCTAGATCCAGAATAAAGTCTACCGCAGAATTACCCTAACAAAATTGAAAACAAGCCTTGACAGCAGTAGGCTGACCCTCAAGCAACATAAATCCCTGATAGAACAAAGGCTAGCACCTGTTAAAGGAAAATACAAAACAAAACAATAATGTTATGGACTGAATTGTGTTTCATCCAAATTTATATGTTGAAACCAACCCTCACCTCTAATGTAACTATATGTGGAGATAGAGCATTTTAAAAGGTAATTAAGGTTAGGGGCACCTGGGTGGCTCAGTCAGTTAGACATCCAACTTCAGCTCAGGTCATGATCTCATGGTTTGTGGGTTCAAGCCCTGCGTCTGGAGCCTGCTTTGGATTCTGAATCTTCCCTCCCCAAAATAAATAAAAAACATTTAAAAATAAATAAATAAAAGATAATTAAGGTTAAATGAGACCATAAACCCTAATCCAATATACTAGTGTCCTTATAAGAAAAGGAGGAGATGTCAGGGAAGCCTGTTTACTAAGGAAAGGCCATGTGACTCAACTGGAGAAAAATCAATCAAATGAAACAGATCCAGAAATTATAGAAATAGCAGATAAGAATTTTAAAACATCTATTAGAAACATGCTCAAGAATAAAGGATAACATGAACAGAATGCAGATGTTTAAAAGACATGAAGAAGAGAACCAAATGGAAGTTCTACGCATGAAAAACATAATCAAAAATAAAAAATTTACCAAATATAATTGTATTAGTCAGGGTTTTTCAGAGAAACAGAACTAATAAGGTATATATCGACAGAGATATTTATTTGAAAGAATTCCTTCATGTGAGTATGGAGGCTGGCAAGTCCATAATCTGCAAGGTGGGTAGGCAGTCTGGAGCCCCAAGGAAGAGACCATGTTGCAACTCAAGTTTAAGGCTGTCTGCTGGCAGAATTCCTTTTTGTTCAGGGGAGATCAGTCTTTGTTCTATTAAGGTTTTCAATTGATGGGATGAGGCCTGCCTACATTTTTTGTAGGGCACTTCATTTTTCTCAAACTCCCCATTTCCTCACCATTTTATCAAGAAGACATAATTCTTATGTATATGTACCCAATAATAAAGCTTCAAATTATATGAAGCTCCAAGTAACCTAAACAGACCAAAAGGAAAAATAGATAAAATCAATTGGCTTTGAACCAACATGACCTCATTGACAGTTATAGACACTACCCAATGACAACAAGATACACATTGTTTCCAAGTGCTCATGGAAACTTTACTGAGCTAGGTCATCTTCTGGGCCATAAAATAAATTTCAATAAGTTTAAAAGAATTGAAATCATGCAGAGTATGTCTTCTGACCACAGTGAAGTTAAGTTAGTAATAAATAAGCAAAAATATCTGGAAAATATTCAAATATTTAGAAATTAAACAAAGACACTTCTAAATAATCCGTGGGCCAAAGAAGAAATTACCAAGGAAACTAGAAAATATTTTGAACTGAATGAAAAGAAAAACTAACATATCAAAAACTGTAGGATACTGCTAAAGCCATGCTTGGAGGAGAATTTATCATTTTAAATATGTAAAAGAAAAGAACAACAACTTAAAAACCAAAGATCTAAACTTCTACATTAAAAGCTAGAAAAGGAAAGGATAAACCCAAAATATGTGGAAGAAGTAAGATAAAGGATAAAAATTAATGACATAAAAAAGCAGACCAAAAAACAGAAAAATCAATGAAACCAAAGGCTAGTTTTTTAAAAGATACAAATAAATTAATTTTAAAAAAGAATGCTCAAAAATACTAATATTTGTTTTTCTTGGTTAGATTATAAATGCTTAATTTCATTAGTTATATTTGTAATCCAAAGAATATTCATTATTCCAGACCAAGTTAAATAAATAACTAAGACAAATCCTTTTATAGAAAAATTGCAATTAAAAAATTAGAAGGAATGAGAGACACAGAAAAACCCTATTAGAGCACCGCAGTAATAAATACTACAGCCAATATCCACTGACGAATGCTAAAATTAATAGGTGACACTTTAAGAAGAAACAGGATATTTGCATAGCCTCAAAGTATGTTCCTTAAAATATGTATTAATTACTATTGAGGTTTTAATATGTCCACATATTCTTTGATACTTCTCCCTCCAGGAGGTGGACCCTACTTTTCCTCGCCTTGAGTGATGGCTGGACTCAGTGACTCACTTCTAAAGACAGAGTATGGAAAAGTAGTAACTTTACAATGGAGAAAGCTGGCAGACACTGCCTTAACCAAGTGATGAAAACTAATATCACCAGAACTACATCACACTGATCTGATGTGCTCTGTGATAAAATGGGGAATTACCATCTTCTGGTATTCTTCCCCAGTATCTATAACCTCTGTCTAATTATGAGAAAATAGCAGACAAAACCAAATTGAGGGACATTCTCCAGAATTCCTGACCAGCACTCGTCAAAAGTGTCCAGGTCATGAAAGACAAGAAAAACCAAGAAACAGTCACAAACTGGAGAAGACTAGAACAACACGGTAACTAAATGTATCATGATATCTTGGCTTGGATCCAGACACAGGAAAAAAAGAAAAGAATACAAATAGAAAAACTTTGGGGGGGGGTGAATAAAGTCTACAATATAACTAATATTGTGTACCAATGTTAATTTTTAATTTAAAGAATGCACCATAGTTATGTGAAATGCTAACATTAGGGGAAGCTAAGAGAAAAATATATGGGATCTTCCTGTATCTCCTTTGCAATTTTTATCATAAATACAGAATTATTTCAGACTAAAACTTCTGAAAAAAAAATTTCCCAAAAGGAAAAATATATATATGACTTTTGTCAACAAAACCAAAAGTTGAATTTTGAAAGGTTAATAAGTTTGCTGAATTCCTAGGACAGCTGACCAATAAAAAAAGCAAATGCAATTAATAATAAGACAAATTAACAACACAGATGATCTCTACACTGAAAACTACAACACATTATGGAATAAATGAAAGACAACTCAAACAAACGCAGGGGTATATCCTGCTTATGAACTGGAAGAATCAATGTCATAAAGATATCAAACTCCAAATTGATCTACAGGTTGAAGGTGAAATCCCATGCAAAATTCCACATTTTCTTGTGGATATTGGCAAGTGATTCTAAAATCTACATTGAGATGTACAGAGGAGAAAAATAGTCTTGAATAACGGCAATGGATTTACCATACCTGAAATCAAAGCTTCAGGAATTAAGACAGGGTAGCTTTGGCACAGGGATGGGAAAACTGACCAGTGACACAGAAGATACTCCAGGAATATATGGGGAAAGTTTGTTTTGACTCCCACTGCATACCATACACAAACATCAGTTTCAGATGAACTGTAAGTCTAAATACTAAGGGTGAAACCATAACGCTTTTAGAAGAAAACAAGAAAATATTTTTGTTATGTTAAGGTAGGTAAAGCTTCCTTTAGTAGCTCACAAAAAGCACTAGCAGTAAAGGAAAAAAAATTATTAATTATACTATGTTAAAATTTAAGAATTTCTGTTCATCAGGGCCACCTGGGTGACTTAGTCAGTGAAGCCTCTGACTCTTGATTTCAGCTCAGGTCATGATCTCATGGTTTATGAGTTCAAGCCCCACTCTCAGTGCAGAACCTGCTTGGGATTCTCTCTCTCCCTCTCTCCCTGCCCCTCTCCTGCTCACACACATGCTCTTCTCACTCTATCAAAATAAGCAAGCATTAAAAAAAAAAAAAAGAATTTCTGTTCATCAAAAGAAATCATTAAGCAAGTTTTTTTAATGCCATAGATCCAGATCTTCCTTGACTTACAATGGGGTTGCATTCTGGAAACCTTATCGTAAATTGAAAATATCATTAAGTTGAAAATGCATGCAATACACCTAACCTACAGCATATCATGGCTTAATCTAGCCTTTAAACATGCTCAGAACACAGTATATTAGTTGTACAAAAGCATCTAACACAAAGTCTGTTGTATAATAAAGTGTTAAGTATCTCACGTAATTTACTGAATGCCAGAGTGAAAGTGAAAAAGAGTGGTGTATGGGGACAGGATGGTTGTGGGCGTGTCTGCTCTTTATCCTCATGATCACATGGCTGCAGCTGTCACTGCCCAGCATCTCCAGCAAGTGTCCTCCCACATATCACTAGCCTGGGAAAAGGTCAAACTTCATAATCTGAAGAATGCATATTGCTTTCACACCATCGTCTAGTCAAAATATTGTTAAGCCCAACCACGCTATGTCAGGGCCATCTGTATGTGTATTTGCAATACACATATCTAACAAAAGACCCATCCAAAATATATACACAATTCCCAAAATCATCAGGTAAGAGATAGTCCAATAAAACAGGAGGCCAAAGACATAAACAGGTGCTTCACAAAAGAAAAAATGAAAATCAGCTGAAGGAGATGAAAAGGTGCTTGGCTCCATACGTCATCGGGGAAATGCAAAATTAAAACACCACAATCAGACACCACTACAACCGCACCAGAATGGTTGAAAAGAAAATGGCAGACCATGTCAAGTGTTGGAGATGATGTGAAGCAACAGAAAATCCCACACTGTTGTTGGTAGGGGTGTAAATCAGGACAACCACATTGAAAGACTACTTAGCAGTAGCTACTAAAATTGAGCATATGCATTCCCTAAATGCAGCAATTTCACTCCCAGGAATATACGCAGCAGATACGTGTACATATGTTCACCTAAACACATGTACAAAAATGTTCATAGCAGTACTGCTCATTCAGAGCCCAAAATTCAACTCTGCAGAACGTCCATCAATAGTCAGATGGGTATTCAGAAGAATATACAATAAGCAGGTTCAAATGACAAATAACCCATAAAAGTATAACTCCATTTATATAAAGTAAAAAATGGGCAAAACTGATCTCTGTCATTAGATGTGAGAACAGTAGGCATCCCGTGGTTGAGGAGAGGAAAATGAGGAGGGGGCAGATGTGGCCTGGAAGAGGGCATGAAGGAGGCTCTGGATACTGATAATATTCTGTGTTTTGATGTGAGGGCTAATTAGACAGGTGCCTAGTTTGTGCATATTCATCAAGTGATACATTTATGATTCATATACATTTCTAAATGAATGTTATATGTAACAGTAAGTTTCCAGAGAGGGAAAGGAGCTACATACATGCCTCTAAAAGGCCCTCGAAGGGACTGATGGGGGAGGAAACAGGTCAGTAATGTGAGCACCCTCCAGATACACTTTACTGATCTAAAGGCAGCCCAGAGGCTGTGTATGGAACCAGCCAGTGGCAACAAACTGGTAGAAAATATAAATTCCCTATAAGCCCAGATGAAGAGCTCTGACTAGATGTAGCTCCTTGTAGGCAAGAAGTCCATTGCCATCAACATGCCCGTTTCTCTCACTCCATTTCCCTCTCTACTCTACAGCACAAGAACAGAATTGGGAAAAGACCATTCACATGGGACTCACTCCATCCTGAACTGTGTCTTCTAACCACCCCACCAAGTTAGACACCAAGGTCTAACAAGAAGCTTGGTGGGGGAATGCAGCACCAGGAAGGCCAACTCTAAAGGCTGGAGAAAACGGAGTCAGGTCACTGATGTGTCCACTCAAGGTCTTCCTGGGATAAACGAATGTGAGAACATTGGGAAAACACAAAGTTCTTTTTGTCAGCAAGAAATGTGAAGCTCTGTCCTTCACCTTGCTATCAATCAAAGCATCTTGGTGATTTCATCCCTAGATAAATATTCACTCTGATGACACTTGTGTCTCATCGCTGGACCATAAAGTCAAGAGTTAAGAACCATGTGATGCAGGCAGCTTGAGGATTAATTAGGATTGTCTAGAATCTGTCCTTAGATCACCAACTAAGTTCTTATTTAATGCCAAGTTCTTTCAAGTGGGAGGGGACATGCAGAGCCATGTGACTGGTCTAAAGAAAACTTGAGTTGACCCTCTGGGCCTCCCTTAGACCATCTGTCTTTAAAATGTCCTCTGCACTGTCTGGCCTCCTATGGCATTTCATGAGTCAGAATGTCTGAAGGACTGAGCTACTTCCCAAATTGCCAACATGCTGGTGACCATTTCAAATCTTCACTTGGCCCTTGTTGACATAGCTGCCTGGTCATGACCATTCTGTATATCCTTCCAGATCAAGGTCAGAATCACCTTCTCTATCACCCCTTCCCCCACCGTGCCCTGACTCAAGATAACTCTCTTCCCATAGCACCTTGTCTATGCACACAGTTCTGCCACTGCAGGGCTCTCATGGTGGTAATACTTTCTTTAGTGGCTCTCTCCCCTACTGGACCTTGACCTTTACAAAGGTGGGGACAGTAACTTATGCATCGAGCTATCTGCGGCTCCCCACACAGTGCTTAGTATCTTTATTGCTTTTTCTGAAAGTGCATGCAATACAAGGCAATATAAAATTCAAATCTCACAGAAATACAAAGTGTAAACAGTGAAACTGCCCCAGAATATTCTGGCATAAGATAACCACTGCTAGTTTGGTATATGCTCTGTCATCAGTTGTGGGTAAAATATATGTAAATTATTAATGTTATGATTTTCCCTAAGGAATGAAATCACTGCCTGCATGTTGTTTCACAACTTGCTTTTACCAGTAAGCTGCATAAGACAGAGAAGTACGCTGCCTTGATGAAGCACACAGCTCTACCATGCTCATCTTAACAACTGCATAATGTCCACTGCAGAGAGGTACCATCATTCATTTACCCTCTCCCCGGTGGAAGGACTTCTGCATTATACTCATTTGCCTTGCTATACAAATAATACCACCATCAACTTTTTTTATGCATAGCTCTTTGTGTCCACAAAGTAGTATTTTTCTGGGATAGATTCTAAAAGTCCAGACACTGGGTCCTTACAACTTTGTTTCCCTCTGCGGAGAACTGGGGTAAAGTTCCTAACCAAAAATGCCTCAGAAATGATGGCTGACTGAAGCGCCTGGGTGGCTCAGTCGGTTGAGCAACCAACTTCAGTTCAGGTCATGATCTCACTGGTCGTGATTTCGAGCCCCACATTGGACTCTGTGCTGACAGCTCAGAGCCTGGAGCCTGCTTCAGATTCTGTGTCTCCCTCTTATTCTGCCCCTCCCCTTCTCATGCTCTGTCTCTCCCTGAGTCTCAAAAATAATTAAAATTTTAAAAAGTAATAAAAAAAAGAAAATAGAAATGATGGTTGACTGACCAAACGATGAGAGTCAATAAAGGAAACGGGCCTTAAAAGACAAGTTCTGGAGAGGCAAGATGGCGGAGAAGTAGGAAGCTCTATACATTTCGTCCACCCACGCCTATCAATTTAAGAAGGACTGAAGCCACAATACTCCGATCCCCAAGAGTCTGGGAGGAAAAGCAACAGAATCCACTAAGAAGACAGCATCATAGGTGCGTAAGTGCGAACTGGGGAAGATAAAAACAGGCTGGGACCGGGAGGCTCAGAGAGGAGGGAGTCCCCTCTGTGCAGAGCTTCAGAGAGACAAGGGGAAGAGAAAGAGAGGCTGAAAATGCTCATAGAGCTCTCTCTAGAGAAGAGAAAAACCTCAACAGGGACAGAGAGGGGTCCTATCCTCCCATCTATAACCGCAGGGCTTGGAGAGAAAGATCCTATCTTTCTAGCTGGGGCACATTCCTTGGGCTCTGCACCCTGATCCCAGGTGGTGCCAGAAGAAACTGCTCCCCTGCTCCCCCTACTAGCTCCTACCTAGCTCCCTGGCTAAGATGCCTCCCACTTGTGGGAGGACATCTCATCTCGAGCAGTAGCATTAAAGTGCATGGACTAGGATCTGGAAACGAGGCAGAGCTTGGAAAATACAACTTGGCTCAACACGGCACAGGGAGATCGCACCCAAAAGACTGAGTTGCAATGCTTGGTTCATGAAGAAACTGAGGTGCTTCCATTATTCTCCCCACAACCACCAAGGTGAGGCCTCGGGAAGCAGCCTGCAGACCCTCAGTGGAGGCAAGTCCTGCCAAACCACGTCCATCCGTGCTGGAGAGCTGCCTTTTTTTTTTTTTTTTTACAGGACCTGGGCAAGACCAACATTGATGCATTGCCATGATTAGATCAACTCTTGCTATTCAGATATATTCTCCCTTATCTCGTTTTTATCCCTCCCCTTTGCTGGACTGGGCATGCAGGACATTGGTTTGTCTAAACAGTCATACTTAATCCATTCTCTTGATGCTACCTTTCTTTCTCTCTCTCTCTGGAATAATCAGACTATATAACTTCTTTCAGTAACATTATCTTCATTTTTTTCTCCTCACTTCCTACCATATTCTCCACTTTCTCTCTCTGAATTGAGCCTTTTAGCCTCTCTGCCTGGTCAACATTCAACTTCACTTCTTCCACACCCATCACTTCTCTTTGTATATGCTCTTCCAACAGCACTGCTTCCACCATACTCTTTATTTGTAGCTGGGATTTCTGGTTTTATGCTTTT
The DNA here is from genome assembly GCA_004023845.1 of Helogale parvula. Classification (NCBI taxonomy): domain Eukaryota; kingdom Metazoa; phylum Chordata; class Mammalia; order Carnivora; family Herpestidae; genus Helogale; species Helogale parvula. The sequence goes on along the minus strand of PJEM01012309.1, from coordinate 31,955 downwards.
AGACTGTCCTTTATCTTTTGTTTATATTTTGTCCCCTCCTCCTTTTTTAATTTTTTTTCTTTCCCCTTTTGATTGGCTTGTTTGATTTGTCTGTGTGTTTGCATGCTTTTGTTCCCTGTGTGTTTGTTTGTCTCTTTTCCTTTTTAGGGCTACCTCAAGAAACAAGCCAAAGTACACATAGTGGAGAGTCCCAAATATCACTGAGTAAAGAAATAAAATAAACAAAGGCACAGCAAGAGAAACGAGGAGACACCATTAAAAGAATGCTTCCTGATCGGACAGGCCCAGGACAGTCTATGAGCCTCCTTTAATACAGCAATACTCACAGGTGCAGAGTGCATAACAAGCATTTAAAACTGACAAGAGACAGAAAGCTAGCCAAAATGACAAAACAGAAGAACTCTCCTCTAAAGAAATCCCAGGAAGAAGAAGTCACAGCTATAGAATTGCTCAAAACGGATATAAGCAAGATAACAGAGCAAGGTATTAGAACAATTGTCATAAAATTAATTGCTGAACTTGAAAAAAGCATGAAAGAAATCAGAGAAGCTATTGATACAAAGACTAGGGATCTTAAAAATAGCTGTGATGAGTTAAAAAATGCTATAAATGTGGTGCATAATAAAATGAAGGCTGCCACTACACAAATTGAAGAGGCAGAGAGGAGAACAGGTGAATTAGAAGACACAATGATAGAAAAAGAGGAAGCCAAGAAAAAGAGAGAGAAATTGATCCAGGAGCACAAAAGAAGAATTCAAGACCTGAGTGATACAATCAAATGGAGCAATATTTGTATCATAAGAGTTCCTGAAGAGGAAGAAAGAGAAAAAGGTCCTGAAGGGGTGCTGGATCAAATTATATCAGAAAACTTCCCAAATATGGGGGAGGAATCAGACATTGAAATCCAAGGGGCACAAAGAACTCCCCTCAGACATAACTTGAATCAGCCTTCAGCACAACATATCATAGTGAAACTGGAAAAATATAAGGTTAAAGAGAGAATTCTGATAAAAGGGCCTTGACATACAAAAGGAAACCTATCATAGTGGCTACAGACCTATCTAATGAAATTTGGCAGGCCAGAAAGGAATGGCAGGAAATCTTCAATGTGATAAACAGAAAAAATACGCAGCCAAGAATACTTTACCCAGCATGCCTTTCATTCAAAATAGAAGGAGAGATACAGGTTTTCCCAAATAAACAAAAATTGAAAGAATTCATCACCACAACACCAGCCCTACAGCAAATCCTAAGAAGGACTCTATGAGGGAAATGTTGTAAGGAATACAAAGTACCAGAGACACCACTACAAGCATGAACCCTACAGAGAACACAATGAATCTAAACCCATGTTTTAGAATAATAACACTGAATGTAAATGGACTAAATGCTCCAATAAAATGACATAGGGTAGTAGAATGTATTTAAAAATAAAATCCATCTATTGTCTGTCTACAAGAGACTCATTTTAGACTTGAAGACACCTTCACATTGAAAGTAAGGGGATAGAGAAATATCTATCATGCAACTGGAAGTCAAAAGAAAGCTGGAGTAGTCGTACTTATTGGGGACAAACGGGACTTTAAAGTAAAGGCAGTAACAAAAGATTAAGAAGGACATTATATAATAATTACAGGGTCTGTCCATCAGAAAGAGCTAACAATTATAAACATCTACACGCCGAATTCGGGAGCAACCAAATACATAGAACAATTAATCACAAACAGAAACAATCTCATTGATAAGAAGGTGCTAATTGCAGGGGATTTTAATATTCCACTTACAGCAATAAATAGATCAACTAGACAGAAAATAACTAAAGAAACCATGGACCTGAATGACACATTGGAACAGATGGATTTGACAAATATATTTAGAACTCTACATCCTGAGGCTAGGGAATTCACTCTCTTCTCCAATGTGCATGGCACATTCTCCAAGATAGATCACATACTGGGTCATAAAGTAGCCCTCTATAAATATAAATGAATTGAGATCATACCATGCACTTTTAGATCACAATGCTCTGAAACTTAAATCAATCACAGGAAAAAGAATGGAAAACCTCCAAAAACTTGAAGGTTAAAGAGCACCCTACTAAAGAATGATTGGGCCAGTCAGGCAATTAGAGAAGAAATTAAGAAATATATGGAAACAAATGAAAATGAAAATACAACAATGCAAACTCTCTGGGACATAGCAAAGGCAGTCTTAAGAGGAAAGCATATTGCAATGCAGGCCTATTTCAAGAAACTAGAAAAAGTGCAAATTCAAAATCTAACAGAGCACCTAAAGGAACTAGAAGGGGAGCAGCAAGAATACCCCAAACCCAGAAGAAGAAAGGAAATAATAAAGATCAGGGCAGAAATAAATAAAATAGAATCCAAATGAAGAGTGGAACAGATAAATGAAACCAAGAGATGGATTTTTGGGGGGAAAAATTGATAAACCTATAGTCAGGCTTCTCAGAAAGAAAAGAGAGAGCACCTAAACTGACAAAATCACGAATGAAAATGGATCTATTACAACGAATCCCTCAGAAATAAAAGCAATTATTAGGGAATAGTATGAAAGATTATACACCAACAAACTGGACAACCTAAAAGAAATGGACAAATTCCTAAACACACATGCACTACCAAAATTCAAACGGGAGGAGATAGAAAATCTTAACAGACTCATAACCAGTGAAGAAATCGAATCAGTTATCAAAAATCTCCCAACGAATAAGAGCTCGGGGCTAGATGGCTTCCCTGGAGAATTCTACCAGATATTTAAAGCAGAGTTAATACCCATTCTTCTCAAGATATTCCAAAAAATAGAAGTAGAAGAAAAACTTCCAAACTCAGTCTACGAAACCAGAATCACTTTGATTCCCAAACCAGACAGAGACCTAACAAAAAAAGAGAAGAACTACAGGCCAATATCCTTGATGAATACAGATGCAAAAATACTCAACAAGATACTAGCAAATCGAATTCAATAGCATATAAAAAGAATTATCCAACATGATCAAGTGGGATTCATTGCTGGGTTACAGGGATGGTTCAATATTTGCAAATCCATCAATGTGATACATCACATTAACAAAGGAAAGATAAAAGCCATATGATCCTGTCGATAGATGGAGAATACAGCATCCTTTCTTAATAAAAACCCTGAGAAAGTTGGGATAGGAGGAAATTACTTAAACATCATAAAAGCCATTTATGAAAAGCCCACAGCTAATATCATTCTCAATGGGGAAAAGCTGAGAGCTTTCCCCCTGAGATTAGGAACACAACAGGGATGCCCACTCTCACCACTGTTGTTCAACATAGTGCTGGAAGTCCTAGCATCAGCAATTAGACAACAAAAGGAAATAAAATGCATCAGAATTGGCAAAGATGAAGTCAAACTTTCACTTTTCACAGATGACATGATACTCTACATGGAAAACCCAACAGATTCCACCAGAAGCCTACTAGAACTGATCCATGAAATTAGCAAAGTCGCAGGGTACAAAATCAACACACAGAAGTCAGTTGCATTTTTATACACCAATAATGAAGCAACAGAAAGAGAAATCAAGAAACTGATCCCATTCACAATTGCACGAAAACCGTTGAATACCTACGAATAAACCTAACGAAAGATGTGAAAGATCTTTATGATGAAAACTATAGAAAACTTATGAAGGAAATTGAAGAAGACACAAAGAAATGGAAAAAACATTCCATGCTCATGGATTGGAAAAATAAACATTGTTAAAATGTCATTAGTACCCAAAGCAATCAACATATTCAGTACAATCCCAATCAAAATTGTATGAGCATGTTTCTCAAAGCTAGAACAAACGATCCCAAAATTTGTATGGAATCACACACAAAAAAATAAATAACCAAAATAATATTGAAGAAGAAAACCAAAACAGGAAACAGTATCCAATAAAAAAAAAAAAGGCAGCCTCTTTAACAGGTGGTGCTGGGAGAACTAGACAGCAACATGTAGAAGAATGAAATTAGACCACTTTCTGACACCATACACAAAAATAAACTCAAAATGGGTGAAGGGCCTGAACGTGAGACAGGAAACCATCAAAACCCTAGAGGAGAAAGCAGGAAACAGCCTCCTTGACCTCAACCACAGCAATTTCCTACTCAACACATCCCCAAAGGCAAGGGAATCAAGAGCAAAAGTGAATTATTGGAACTTCATCAAGATAAAAAGCTTCTGCACTGCAAAAGAAACAATCAAGAAAACTAATAGGCAACCAACAGAATGGGAAAATATAGTTTCAATGACATATCAGATAAAGGGCTAGTATCCAAAATCTACAAGAAACTCACCAAACTCCACACCCGAAAAACAAATAATCCAGTGAAGAAATGGGCAGAAGACATGAACAGACACTTTTCCAAAGAAGCCATCTATCCAGATGGTTAACAGACACATGAAACGACGCTCAGCATCACTCATCATCAGGGAAATACAAATCGAAACTACACTGAGATACCACCTCATGCCGGTCAGAATGGCTAAAATGAACAAATCAAGAGACCCTAGATGCTGGCGAGGATGTGGAGAAATGGGCATCCTCCTACACTGTTGGGGGGAATGTAAACTGATGCAGCTGCTTTGGAAAACAGTGGGGAGGTTCCTTAAAAACTATCAATACAACTCCCCTAGGACCCAGCAATAGCACTGCTGGGGATCTACCCAAGGGATACAGAAGTGCTGATGCATAGGGGCACATGTACTTCAATGTTCATAATGGCACTTTCAACAATAGCCAAATCATGGAAAGAGCCTAAACGTCCATCACCTGATGAATGGATCAAGAAGATGTGGTTTATATACACAATGGAGTACTACATGGCAATGAGAAAGAATGAAATCTGGCCATTCGTCGCAACGTGGATGGACCTCGAGGGTGTTATGCTAAGTGAAATAAGTCAGGCAGAGAAGGACAGATACTATATGTTTTCACTCATAAGTGTAACAGGAGAAACTTAACAGAGGACCATGGGGGAGGAGAAGGGGGGAAATAGTTGGGGAGAGGGGGCGAGGCAAATCATGAGAGACTACTGAATACTGAAAACAGAGGGCTAAAGGGGGAGGGGGGAGGGGAAGGGGGGCGATGGGCTTGGAGGAGGGCAATTGTGGGGATGAGCACTGGGTGTTTTATGGAAACCAACTTGACAATAAATTATAAAAAAAATAAATGACAAGTTTTACTTCTTTAGCAAAGTAACTCTGGCAATCTGGCCCCTTATGTTGTTCTGAGTCTTTAACATAAGGATTCTTATAATAAACCCCACTAGGCTGAAGGCAGGGCTCATGTCTAATATTTTTTGAGCCTACTCTAAGCTAGAAGTGGGAGATGAGATTATCAGCAATAATTTCTGGTAAAATGTTGATGGCTGCTGATGAAATAGGGAACATCCTTTATTAGTTAATTTCCCTTTATGCTTTGTCAGCCAGGAAGTTCAACACTCAGCGCTGATAAGAACTCTCTTCTGCTTTGTTTTCTGCTGTTTGCTGTCACTCTTCTTAGTATTCCATTCCATTGCTTTGCTCCTTTTTTTACGCATATTTCTAGAGTTCTACTTCTATATGCATTTGATTGCAAACTACCTCAAATTGATGCTAACAGTAATTACAATAACTATCTTTATAAGGAATTTATATGTGTTATTTTATTTAATCCCTATTATTTAAAAGTTGTAAAAAAGGTAGGGCAAGGATAATCACTGTCATCTCAAATTTTTGGTAAACCGAAGATCAGAAAGATTAAATGATTCAGTCAAGACAACACAGCTAGGAAAACATAGATTTGAGAATCCAAGTGGGGCCTCAGGATTTTATAATGAAAAAAATTAATGAAAATTAAAATGAACCTAAGCACTGAATCATATGAACCTATCTTCTTCCTTCCTCTTTATACTGTCTGTTACCCAGACATACACATTCTTGAAGTTAACAAATAAGAAGAGAAGAAGAATTTTGCTTTGGTAATGGGTGTGTAACAAGATTAACATTACCACCCAACCACCACCACTATACATGTCACTATCTTCAACCTTAATTTCTCATTTTAGGCCAAGACATAACTATTTCTCTAATGTCTTTTATGACTCCTGTGGAATTCTTCCAGAATCTTCCAGAAATGTTCAATTACATGACAGAGGAATGAAGATGAGAGATGGGGGAAAGGAGGGGTGGAGAAGTAAATGACAAGGAGAGAGAGAGATAGAGAGACAGACAGACAGAGGGAGGACAAAAAAATGTTAACTGTTGGATAGATTAAGTCAATGAAAGATCCTTCCCAATGTCAAGCAAAAGCCTTTCCTTTCCTTCCTAGTTTTCCTCTGCTTTTCAATTTTCATAGGGTGGGGAGGACTGTGCTTTTTATGCTATTACAAAACAAGCAGAACTATGAGCTACTCACAATTTATGTAATGATTCATGTCATTTTGAAGTCATATTAGAGTTCCAACAGCTAAGTTTTTTCCTCTGGGGAGAGCTTGAGAGGCAGGGACCTGCCACCCTTCCCAATACCACATATTTATGACCCATATCCTAGGCACTTCCCAGGTTAGTTTGTATAGATTTTCTACACCAGCCTCTTTGAATACCTGACCCAGGGCTTTCCCCTGCTCATCCCTCGGGTCACTGGGAACCCATGGATCATTCTCCAGCTGAAACCTTCAAGTGTGTTGTCCCTATCTGCTTTCTAGCTGATGACAAGCCCTGTTACCGCAGTGCCTTGTGACCACCGCTTGATGCCCCAGTTCTACGAACACTAGTATTTGATGGTGATGATTAATTTTATACGTTAGCTTGACTAGGCTAAGGGATACTTGGATAGCTGGAAAAATTTTATTTCTGAGTGCACCTGTGCTGATATGTCCAGAAGAGATTAGCATTTGAATCAGCAGACTGAGTAAAGAAGACCTTCCCTCACAAACAGGGTGGGCAACGTCCAATCCACTGAGCCCTGAATAGAACAAAAAGGCAGAGGAAGGACAAATTCAGACTCTCTCTACTTAAACTGAGATATCCATCTTCCCTTACCCTCAGACATCAGCACTTCTTGCTTTGGGGCTTCCAAACTGAGACCAGTACTCACACCTTGGCCCCCTGATTTAGGTCTTTGGACTCAGAATGAATGACACCGCTAGCTTTCCTGATTTTCCAGCTTGTGGGTAGCACATGGTGGGACTTCTTAGCATCCATAACTGTGTGGGCCAATTCCCAAAACCAACCTCCTCATATATATCTGTATCTATATCATCTACGTCATCAACTATATCATTATTTATCTATATTTGTATCCAATTGGCCCTGTTTCCTTATAGAACCCTCACTAACACACCAACTGACTAGTAAAGGGTGTGGAGAAAGAACGATGCTAAAAGACCTTCAGTTTGAAGGAGTTTCAGACACCTGCTATTCAAAGTCCAAGGTGGTAGAACAAGTATGTGGCACCTTGCGAATCCTGCATAGCAGTTGAAGTGGTAATATTCTTTAAGCAAGGGACACTCAGAGTCAGGAAAAATCTTCACTACCTGGGACAGATCTGTGTTCTGAATACCAGTCCCACATATCACCTGCCTTCTCAATGATTCCACTTAACATGACTCAGGCAGCATCAGCTTCACAACTGCAAAACCAAACCAGTCATATTTACCATCCCCAGTTCTCTCCAGGTCCCCATCTCATAAAACGACAGTTCTGTATGATCAAAGAAGAAATGCTGGGGGCTCCTGGGTGGCTCAATCGGTTGAGTGTCTGACTTTGGCTCAGGTCAGGATCTTACAGTTTGTGGGTTCAAGCCCTGCGTCGGGCTCTGTGCTGACAGCTAGCTCAGAGCCTGGAGCCTGTCTTCAGGTTCTGTGTCTCCCACTCTCTCTGACCCTGCCCTGCTCACGCTGTCTCTGTCTCTGTCTCTCTCTCTGTCTCTCTCTCTCTCTCTCTCTCTCTCTCTCTCAAAAATAAATAAAACATTAAAGAAGAAGAAGAAATGCTGGCATCATCCTGACACCTCCATCTCCTCAGTCATCAACAGGCTTACCTCCTGGGTATTTCTCCAATGTTTCCACTACTCTACAACTTCACTGCCATCACCCCTTTCAAACCAGCATGATTTTATGACTAAGCTGTTCCTACAGCCTCCTGGTTGATCTTCCAGCTCCTCACTCTTAACTCTGTTCAAACAGTTCCAACATTAGAGTAAGTTCTAAGAACACAAACCATTGGGTAAACACTCCAAAGGCTTCCTACTGCTTTTAGAATTAAGTACATAGATTTAGCTTTGGTTTAAGGAGGCCTGGCCCTTGCAAATGCCTCCAACCTCCTCTCTCATCATTCTATACCATAGTGCCCTTTTTTTAGCTGCTCAAAGGCACCATGTCCTCCCCTGTCCCACAGCTTGTGCACATGCTGTTTGTCAATATCAGCATGGAATCCTGGGCCCCTCCTCACCTTCACTCAGCCAACTCATTATTCCTTGGGTCTCAGCTTAAATGGCAACCTTCTCAAGGAGGCCTTCTTGACCCCCTATAGTGAGCTCTCATAGTATCCTGTGTTTTATTCACAGTATTTATGATAATGGTAATTCATTTTATAATTTTTTTAAATGCTTATTGCCTCCTCCTTCACTCCAATCTCCAAATTGTAAGCTCAGTGAGAGCAGAGATGATCTTCCAGGTGACGCCTTGCATTCTAAGCATGCAATGCTCGGGAAAGGTTCGTGAAGGTTTGTGGAAGAACAAGTTGAAATTAAAGGGGAAAATGGGATGAAAGGACAGTTAATTGGTTCTTTTTTTTTAACCTTTTATTTATTTTTGAGACAGAGAGAGACAGAGCATGAGAGAGAGAGGGACAGAGAGGCAGGGAGACACAGAATCCGAAGACAGGCTCCAGGCTCTAAGCTGTCCACACAGAGCTTGACACGGGGCTCAAACCCATGAACGTGAGATCATGACCTGAGCCGAAGTCGGAGACTTAACCGACTGAGCCACCCAGACATCCCTAATTCGTTCTTTTTTGAACTGATTTCTCCATATATCTGGAATAGAGAGAATAATACTTTCCTAGAGGACTTAAAGGAAAGTTGTTTTGGAAAAAGTATACGCATGTGTGTATAAATATATTTTCTTCTTTCCTCATTACTTTAATAAGGAAACCAGCTTAGGCTTACGCATAAAACTTGACAAGAGCGGTTTGAAGAAAAAGTATCAGTTATAAATAAGGACCATGTACAGAAAACTCAACTCAGTATGGCAAACCACCGTTTTCCTGGATTCCAAATAACTGGAATATGTGATCATCTTTTAATAATCTTTTTTCCTATTTCCAAAAAAATTACACAAGTCCCTTGGGGATATCAAGGATTTTTCAAACTCTTTGGCAGAATCGGTATAGTTCTAGAATTCACGGCTCCGGAACACCATCCAATCTGTCAACTTTAAGTGAGAAGCGTCCAAACCCAGCCGCCAGACTGCAAAGTCTGTGCAGCGGGGTTCAGCACAGGCACCCCTCACACCGGTTCCAAGTCCCCTGGATGCAGGCCCAGTGTAGGCAGTGAGGCTCCTGACAAACACGCCCGCCCCACCAACAGCACCCCTGCCACAACTGTTGTCCTGGGAAAGCAAACCTGTACTCCTAATGCAAAGCCGCTTCCCAAACTAGTTTCGCAACTACTTAAAAAAAATTTTTAATGTTTATTTTTGAGAGAGAGAGAGAGAAAAAAAACAAAGCTTGATTGGGGGAGGGGCAGAGAGGGAGAGACACAGAATCTGAAGCAGGCTCCAGGCTCTGAGCTATCAGCACAGAACCTGACGTGAGGCTTGAATTCACAAACCGCGAGATCATGACCTGAGTTGAAGTCGGAGGCTCAGCCAACTGAGCCACCCAGGTGCCCCATAGTTTTGCAACTACTTTTATATATCTGCAGTAGTGGCTACTTTGACCTCGGAGGTTCAGACAATGAGGGATTTGGGAAGTGTCTAAAAGACATTTGGGGTCAAGCCTAGTGCATAACTGGAAGACCAAGCTGAATAACACCTTTGTGTTCACTTTTTTGTTGTTTCTCATAACACCTGTTATGTAGGACATAGAAAGGTTCATATCTTGACTTTTCTATAGGCGCTTCCCAAAGAATTGTTTTGAGCTGAACAGATGTAGGAAAACTGCACTTCTGTCTTCCATGAAAGTTTGGATCACCTGCATTAGAATTGCAGAGTTCAGGAAGCGTGTTAGAATGTAGCTCAGAACCCCATCCTGAACCTATGAGGAATTTAAATTGAATCGGCTGGTGGAGAATAATGAGGGAGACCGAGAAGGTCTCTGACAAAACCTACAATGGAAGAGGAGCCAAATGGGAGAATCAGGAGGCAAGAAACCTACCACAGGGTGACTCTGACAGGGCGCCATGCTTCAGGGACCAGAAAGGAGGCCTGTGTGGCAGAAGCCCAGGGGCTGAGGCGGAGACCACACAAGATGGACTGGAAGGGCAGATAGGGAATGGGAAGTCACTGAAGAATCTTACACATCCAGTACCCTGGGTGACTTGTGTTCTGTAAAGACTACTCTGCTGTGTGAAGAAGACATCTGGTGGGGCAAGAAAAGAAATCAGAAGACCATTTGGATTTGGACTAGGTTAGTAAAAGTGCAAATCTGGTACCAGGTGCAAGTGGGCTTGTGCGCTGAGAAAAGACCAAGGTAGGCGGAGAGGGGATCTCGATGACAGTCAGGTTGGCAGCTTCTATAGGGTGAAGAGTGGTACCATTTGTTTGGACGGGCAAGGCTATGGTGAAATGGGGAGTCAATAGATCCCTTTTGACATGCTCTGTGTGGGTGTTTTATCTATAAAATGGAGATAATTCTACCAGCCTGCATGGTTTTTGTAATGTAGAGATAACTTTTGCAAAGAGCTTCAAGAAACATAAAAAACACCCAATGAATAGTATCTATATTAGTAGTAGCAGTATCGTTATTATTATTATTAAACATAAGAATATTTGTTGGTATACTAGACACATTAAAGCCAGTATTTCTTCTTTTTCTCCTCCTAAAAACACCGTTAATTGAAGGTGGACTGAACAGCGTCCATCATACAAGCCCAACCTCAGTGATCTTGCACAGAGATTTTCTCTACCTCCACCTAACTTCAGTGCCCAGTATCTTGACACTGCACACTTAATCCACTTTGTTCCACTTTACTGACAGGAAACATCCAGAACCATAAGGAGTAAGCTCCTGAGGACTTGTGTAGGGGGCAGTTTGCAAATTTTCAGTCTCATACACCAGTGCTTATTCCCCTCTCTCTGGTCTCACCTCTGCCCCCCTCGAGCCCATGACTATCTGCCAGGTTTCCCAATAGAGACCCAACTACTCCAATTTCACCACCCTTGAGACTCAAAGAAGGTGCAAAGAAAATCAATCTTACCTTAAAAGGCAAATGGGGGATGGTTGGGAAATCAAATCCCTCAAGTACATTTTAATGCCTCAATGTGATCAAGAACACTGCCCTGTTGGCACTAGGAACATCTGATGGACTCAAAGGAATTAAGTGATTCCAAAAATGTTTGCAGGAGGAATCTGAAGAGTAGCTGGGAGCAGGTAAAACATCACTTTGAGTAAATGGTCTCCAACACGTGACAGCTCAGCCTCTATGGCCATTCACCGGGTTCGGGAAGCGAGGCTTGACATCAGAAGTCTTGTGCTGCCAGGAGAGCAGGAAGGTAGTGAGTGCGGCTGAAGGGGCAAGTAAGGCCAGGAAAGGAAAACTATTCAATGACGCCAGTGACCGGGGACAGAGACTTGGAGCTCATTATACCAACCTCCACCAAAAACAAATAAGGCTGCCACTCCAGACCCACAAGCAGAAGGGGTAAAGGGCAGACCAAATGCCAGTGGTGACCTCAACAGCTGGAGAGCTGAGCCTAAAGGAGAGGCCAGTCCTGACCAAGGAATCACACCATTACAATCCAGCGGTAACAACAGGATGCAGCCGGGGAGGTGGCAAAGGGCCAGGGCAGGCAGCTAAGATGGTGCTGAAGGAGATGTCAGTGCCCCGCCCATTTATCCTGATGGCACCAGATGCCCCAGCTCACCAGGTAGACTGCCTACATGCTGGCATCTCTGATCAGGGAGAAGGTCATTGTCAGGCTCAAAAAACCTCCAGCGTGACCGGGACTGGTACAAACGCCCATCTCACAGAACAGTCACGTGTCAAAGGAATGTCCCTAAAACTCCCCCCACAGGTATTTAATCCAGATCCCTGCCCTGCAGTGCTGCATCGCATCAGGCTAGACAGAAAGATGTCAATCCCATTTGTAAATTACCTTCCAGCCATGAGCTATTCAAATGTTTGATAACCATGATTATCCCCTGGCAGGACCACAACTGAGGCAGGAGATGAGCACGAAGTGGAGGAACAGAGGACAGAAGCCTTCCCAAAGGAGCTATCACCAAAGGAGTCACGTCCAAAGGAGTGGGTGTCACGTCTTCTGCAATGAGGTTTAAAAGAGGCAGGAGCTGAGGCTCCTGGGTGGCTCAGTCGATTAAGTGTCCGACTTCAGCTCAGGTCCGACTTCAGCTCAGGTCATGATCTGCTCGTGGGTTCAAGCCCCACATGGGGCTTTGTGCCGATAGCTCAGAGCCTGGAGCCTGCTTCAGATTCTGTGTCCCCCTCTCCCTCTGACCTTCCCTGACTCGCACACATACTCTCTCTCTCAAAAATAAATAAGCGTTAAAAAAATTTTTTTTAATAAAGAAAACAAAAGAGGAAGGAGTTAAGGAGTTTTTCATTTATTTTCCATTTCAGTTTTTGAGACACAGCAGGATATAAGCAGCTTAGGAGTTAAATAGAGACATCTATCTGATTCTACCTGAGACTTCCCAGCTTGCTGTCTGTACCCCAGAGTGCATTTGAATAAAGCAACAGGATAAAGATACATAAGTATAAACACACAAAAATGCAGAGTGCAGCCAGCTCCTTTCCATAGCCCTCCAGCGCGTCCCCAAAGTCACCTAAAAGTAGAGGCACGAATCTCACCAACAAGTGAGAACTGGCAGCCTGCCTATAACCAAACTTCATCTGTATGTCATGGCAGCTAGAGAGGCAGCTTCTAGAAGAAAGAAAAAGCCCTTCAAGATTGAGGTCTTCCCCATACTGCCCTGGTTATGGATTCCCAACACCGCAGCCACTATTAGACACCAAGGGCCTGAAAAAAGCATGGAATCAGTCATTCAACAGTTACTTATTGCGCACCTACTTTGTGCCAGGCCCTTTGCCAGCACGCTAATGACAAAACACAGGAGACACTGAAGTCGTGTGCAAGTGGGAAGAGAGAATAAAAGCAAACAAATGAACAAGATAAATGGAGAGGTCAGGGGCCATGAGGAAGACAAGTAGGGAGATGTAAGAGAGGGTCAGTGAGGCGGGACGCTTGCTACAGTCGTCAGGGAGGGTCAATCTGAGAACAGGACACTGGGTCAAAACCTGGAGGCTATGAAAAAGGCAGCAAAGGGAGAGAAAATGTAGCATTGGCACCAGCACGCACTACAAGGAAGCCATTCCGAGACTTGCGAGGTGGAGAGAAGAGACAAATGTAAAGAAATCCTGCACAAGGCAGTTCAGTCTCATCCACACGCCTGACACCGTGCACACACATACATGTGTATTGCATACAAGATGCCTCATGGTTTTTGCACTGCTGGAGTGGCCATCTGGCTTTATTTAGCAAGCCCCAGGCCTAGCCAGTATATGGAAGTGAATGGCCAGATCGCCATGTCCACCCAGTTCACAGGCCATGGAAAGCCATTCTGCACTGACATCAGGGCTTCCTGGTCTTCGCTCTGAACCTAGCTTCACCAGCTCCTCCTCTGTGCTGTCAGGGGAACCTAGCAGTCACCCCTGGGGAGCAAGGCGCCTTTCCCTCCAAAGGGTCTGGAGCAAACAGAGCTCCCTTACATTTCATAACTAGCTCAGGCCTGAATTTATGCCAGGTCATTGTGTTCCATTAAGGTTGCCATGGTTACGCCAGGCCCCGGGGTTACCTGGACTTTTGATGTGCTGGACGCGGGGGCAACAGCTGCTTTGCTTCTTCTGTGCTTTACCAGGAAAGTGGCAGAGAGGTAGAAATGCTGGATAGGACCCCAGAGTCTGGAGGAACTGTGGGTAAGAACACCACACCACTCACCACTAAAAAACTAAGGCTCTTTCCTAAACCCACCAGCCTCTGAGCTCCAGCAGGGCAGGGACTCTCCCTGATAAACTCTGGGGTCCCCTGGCACCTGGTGCATACTGAAGTCTCAACAGACGTGACTGATTCATTTTGTGGCAAGGGGGGGAAGAATCACAAAAGAATTCAAACACAGAATCCATCTTGGGCTCTACTCTCTTTCAAATCCAAGGGGTAATGAAGAGATTGTAGGGAAAGCTGTGCTCCTCGCATTGCAAACTGGAGATCACATGGAGTGAAATTTCTCTCGATGAGGAAAAGGGCCTGAATGTGTGGTAAGGAAGGCACATGAGTGTCAGTCCTCCAAGAGGCAGACCCCAAAGTAGATATGGAAGAGGTTTACTGGGGGGGGGGGGGGGGGGGGGGGGAGTGGAATGCCCATAAAGGATAAAAGGGGAAGGAAGCAGGAGCGAGAGGGGAGAGCTTTCAGACCACATGGTAGGTGTAACACTCATCAAAGGAGGAAGGGGAAAAGGAGCG
>PJEM01012309.1:0-17141 GCA_004023845.1 Helogale parvula | reverse complement strand
GGAAAATCAAAGAGGAGGGCGTGGGGGCGGGGGACCTGAGGCTGTCCAGGCAAGGAGATCTGAGCTTGGCACCTCTGTGGCCACTCAGGGTGGAGGTATTGGGGGGGTGTCAGGCAGAAGAGGAAGATCCCCAGGAGGGTGGAGTGTGAAACCAATGTGGCGGGAGGTGTGGGAAATGTCTTCAGGCACAGGGACAAAATGCAGAAGCAGCTGGGAGGCCAGTCGCTGCTGACTGCCTACCTAGGCTCTGCTCTGCTCTTTCTGCTCAAGCACAAAAACACCCCTGACTCCCTGGCAGCTAGAAGTGGCCATGTGACCCCGTTCTGGCTGGTGGGAGACGGAAGCGTGGAAGGAAAAATCTGCTGGATGTTCCTGTTGAAAAGAGATTGGCTCAACTGGCCTGGGGCTGATGCTCTCCCCTCTTCCCGTCCTTGCTCCTTGGAAGGTGGGCCAGAGTCCTGCAGGGGAAGCAGTTACCTCGCTACCCTGAAATGACCAGCCTGAGGATGGAAACCACGGGCCAGAGCTGGTGGGGCCCAAAGAAGATACAAAGCCTGGAAAATCGACAACATGGCAGAGAAGCCCACGTCCAGAGTTCTTGGTCCATGAGGAAAATAAACCTCCATGGGATGCAGCCATGAAAATTAAACTTGACGCAACACTGTCAAGACCAAACGCTAAATAATCCAGGGACAATCCAGATGGAGGGCTCCTCTAAGGTGAGCAAAATGACACCCACCCTAAATTACAAGATAAGATCAACTCGCCAGTGTGGACAGCCTTGCAGGGTGAGGACGGGGTGCCCTGAGGGAAGTGGGCATGACAGTTACTCAGTTTAAAACAAGGCAGGGTGAGCTAAGAGGTGGTCTGTCAGAAAGAACCCAATTACCTGTATTATGAATGAAAGAGTCCTAAATCCTACCCTCAAATAGTTTGAAATCTCACTGGGGAAATGAAGCAGAGAAAATGTACCTTAGTCTAAATATTAACCCTTATATTGTACAAGTTCAATCACTAGCAGCCATGCCCACCACCCCACCCGGAGCAGACATCAGGAACAGTCACTTCACTCTTCCCCCATTAGGCCCAGGGAAGGCCAGGCACCCTCCCTGCCCACAGGCAGCCCCTACCACTCAGCTGAGGTCAGCTGCTGAAATGAAATTTACCTGCTGTGATATCATCCCCTGCAAACTTGAAGATTTTAGGCCACACAAAAAGAGAGTAGAAATACACTTTTTCTTTCATCTCAACAAACTTACACAAAACAACTTTCCCCTCGGGATCCACAGAATGTGATTTGCTTCCTAGAGAAAAGTGAATAAGAAACGAGCCTTCTGACCCACCCATCTTATTGGAGCCAACATTAGAAAGTGAGCTATCCAGGGCAACTGATCCGGCGGCGGGAACGCCCACTTCTCAGCTCCAGAGTTGAGGGGGGAGGTCTGGCCCAGAACAATGGCCCTGACAAACTCTGTACAGTTCCAGCGACGCAAGAGAGACCTCCCTTCACAAGTCACCTGTCAGCACGTCAATCTCAGAATGCCAGTAGAGACTTGCACCTACCACCACTGCTCCACGGGGCATCTGATCAGCCCTCTCTGCTCCAGGAAAGCACGGCTCAGGAACCAGAAAATTAATTAAAGCCTCTAAAGGACACAGAAAATTCTGGTCCTTAAAAAAGTGAAACCAATCCCCCCCCCCCACATTCCCAGGAGACTTGCATGAAGTCAATCTTCTAATCCAAGCACAAGTCTCATATCCTTTTCTAATTGCCTGAACGGGGAAAAGTTCCCCCATGGACTGTTTCAGTTGTTTCTTCAATCTGGAGAAAATACATTTGATTAATAATCGTGTAATTACATTTCCAATTCAGTGACCATTACCCCCGGATGAAGATCAAGATGAAGTCCGTCAATAACTGACGGCAAAATCTTCATTAAAGTGGGGTCACTGGTGATGGCGGGGAAGCTTTGCGAACACTGCAGCTGCCATGTCATTAAATGATTGGAGTCCGACCTTTTAGCAAGACTTTTCCTAAAAAGAAACTTACCTCTGTTAAGTCGAACAGATGAAATTAGGAAGATAAAAATGAGCAGAAGCTGGTCCCTTAGAAAAGGTCCCTAAGAGGAGACAGCCAAAGGCAGGCTGCTGTGTTCTGTGCCCCCACCAACCCACTCCCCACCCCTAATGCCAACCCCCAGACTGCTAAACTGTCCTCACCAAACACAGGAAGCCTCACTCCCAGACCTTGAACCCCCAGCTCTTTCACTCAGGGCCCAGCATCACAGCCATTTGCCCCACGTGTGTGGCTCAGATTTGCCGACCGCCTGTGATGTGATTATCTCTAACACAACCTCCGACACCTGCACCGTGTGAGCAGCTCTTTTCAATAAATCTTTTGCTACATATCTCCTACTGCCACGGGGTATCTGGCTGAACCCTGATTCATCTAGCTAAGATACATGTAATTGAGAATGTTTTCTTTCAATCCACTCACCTTCTCTTACAAAAATAAATTTATTTTGTGCACACAATTTACACCTACCATAAGCAGGAAACTGGTACCACCTGTCAGCATGGCAGGAAACCATAAAGATAAATACAATAAAAACAAATGCGATGCCGTGGAATTCCAGCTGGATGCCGTTGCCTGCCAAGGCTCGGAGTACGAGGCCCGTCATGCTGCGGTTAACGAGAAGATGAGGGAGTTGATTTGGTGCCGGGCTGTGTCTACATCAAGGACCAAGTCTCAGGCAGATGCTGACCAGAAGGGTTGATAGAGGGCTGAGACGGGAATGCATTTCTCACCACGTGCCCCATTAGTTAACAGTTCGCCCATGCATGTCCCACCTGAAATCCTCTCCTGTGCGACCAGAGGTTTCCGCCCAGCACCTGCAGACACAACAGGGCAGGGCTGTGGAAGAGCCGCTGCGAGCACACAGAAGATTTTCCTTCCCGGTGGCTACTCCGTGTCCAGAACAACTGGTCTTAGTTTAATTGCCAATTCCGGTTGTGAGGACCATGGAATAAACCCACTTGCTTCGTCTTTCCTTTGTACCCTGAGGACGGGGCCCAGTAGAAGGCTCCCTAGTGACATATTAGGGTGGTAAGTTCATACCTCTTCTTGGTAATAGAACCACAGAAGCCACAGTAATAGTGTTCCTTCACCGGCAGCAGAAGGCAGCACTCCCGAATTCCCAGGTGTCAGGCAGGGTTCCCGGTTCCAAAGGGAAAGGATCCTGGGCCCCAGGAAGCAGTGTTCAGAGGAAGAGTCTTTTGGTGGCCCCACTGCTTCCTAAGGGACTCTCTCCGTGCCTATCCACAGTGCTACGGTTCTTGGGTCCCCACTGACCTCGTAAGTAACCGGATTCACAGCACACGGCACACACACTTTTCTAAACCCCCACCTGTGTCACTGGCTCACTTTTTGTTTGACAACAGGCTTCAGGTGTTCCCGAGTAACCTGTAGGAATCCAAGCCACCCGAAAGGCACAACAGGCACTCCCAAAACAGAGGCTGTAACATGTTTGGACAGCCCCCAAATTAGGCAAAATAATGCAAAGAAGATGAGGTCAGAGTTCAAATTCCAGCTCTAACACTCCTCAGTGGTAAGATTTTAGAGCAAAAAATTCTCTAACCCTCAGTCTCTTCATCTATGAAATGGGCCCAAGAATAGAACTGTAGTAGATGTCTTATTGTGGTCTTCTTTGGAATGAAGAACCCTGATTTTCTTTGGGAGTACCATCCCCTCCCACTCTCTGTCCATACGCTATAAATGGGGTAAGATCTTCCTCCCTCCACCAAAGGACCTGCAGTGCATATGTGACCTGGCTGTTGCCAATCAATCTAGTCTTCCTTTCCAGTTCAGGAATGAGAATGCAAGCAAAGGTAATCTACTGAGGCAAAGCACACTCTTTCTACGTGGGTGTCGCAGCTGGTAGGATATAGTCTGGCCACGTCATAAAGAGTACTCCTGAGAAGAAAGTTAGTATAAAGGAAGGTGAGGCAGTATGAAAAGAGAGGAAGGGAGAGTCCACGCATGTCATTTGAGCTACTACAAGGCCTAACGCTATCATGATTTATCCCAAAGACTTTTTTTGGCGTCATCATCAGATAAAACCAGCTTGGACATTGATGAAAGCTGAATCAAGCTAACCACTGCTTGCATCCATATGAGGCAGCTACACCTCATATGATGATATGGGGATTAAATGAGAGTGCTATAGATAGTAGGTGCTCAATAAACACTAGCTGTCGTGGGGTTGGGGGAGGTCACTGAAGCGATGCCACTAGAAGCATCTCTCCGTTTGCTCACACAGGATGAGCACTTACCCAATACATGGTGGTCATTACTTCTCCATGGTAGCCAGCAGCCCAGACAGCCAGCAAGCTGAAATGAGCCCCCACATTGTCGGCTCCAGGGATGAGAGGTTAAGAAAACCATTTTTTGTAAGGAAGAACATTCTTTTATTTATTTTTTTATTTAAAAATTTTCTTATTGTTTAATTTTGAGACAGAGAGAGAGCGCAAACAAGGGAGGGGCAGAGAGAGAGGGAGACACAGAATCTAAAACAGGCTCCAGGCTCTGAGCTGTCAGCACAGAACCGGATGCTGGGCTCCAACCCACGAACCATGAGATCATGACCTGAGCCCAAGTCGGATGCTCACCTGACTGAGCCACCCAGGTGCCCCAAGAAGAACATTCTTAAAAGCTCATGGCAGCCACCACTCTGCTGTGTGGCTTCGTGGACCTCAGCTAAGCCCTTCGGGAAAATCATTTTGCCACTGGCTAAGCTGGGGCAAGCTCTGGGAAGTGAGCATCACGCTGCTACAGAAGCTGGACTTTTTCAAAAGGAAAAATAAAGTAGGGGCAAGAGAAAAATTCATCTTGTTTCTAAAATCCAGATTTAGATGCTGCCAAGAGTTATGCATGACACACAACCCCACTACATCTTGATGACAAGAAAGATTTAATAATTACTTTTTTTAAAGGTTGACATACTTAACCGTTCTTCCAAAAATACGGATGGAGAAGGGAAGGGGAGAACAGATGGAAAGTGACAAAATGCGTCAATTGCCCACATCATTTCACAACAGCAGCAGTCAGGAGAAGTCAGGCAGCAACTGGCCCAGCCACCATTGGAAGACTTCATTTGTACTTGTTGCAGATAAGCCCCATCCTCTAAAAGAAAAAAAAAGAAAAAGCAAGCAAGCAAGCAAGCAGAAGGAAGGAAGGAAGGATGGATGGAAGAAAGGAAGGAAGGAAGGGAGTAGAAGAAAATCCAATAAGAGAAAACATTATAGAATATATGTAGCTGGATAAACTTAAAAATGATCTTTTAATGGCTTCTGAATTCTTCCAAAGTCAAAGTCATGGGCAGGCAACTTATGACATGGGTTTCATTTATCAGGGTAAGGGCAGGAAGGAGGTAAGAAATTAAAACTAGGGTGCCTGGGTGGCTCAGTGGGTCAAGTATCCAACTCTTGGTTTCGGCTCAGGTCATGATCTCACAATTTGTGAGTTCGAGCCCTATAGCAGGCTCAGTGTTGACAGCACAGAGCCTGCTTGGGATTCTCTGTCTCCCTTTCTCTCTGCCCCTCCCCTGCTCACTCTGTCCCTCTGCCTCAAAAATAAATAAATAAATAAATATTTAAAACTCATTGAGTGGCTACCATGTGAGTTCTCTCCTTGAATCCTCACCTCCACTGCATAAGCTAGGTAATTAGTAACCCCATTGTACAGATCTTGAGTTTAAAAGGATTACGCAATATACTTAAAGTCACGCTAGAAATGACAAAGCACAGGTCTGCACATCCCAACACTTAGGCCCAAAACCAATGCCCACCCTATACATCTTTGTTTTCTCTTTTCCTCTCCCAATTTTTTATTGTAGCTCTCTCTCTATTCCCTTTCTGTAAGAATTGGAGCTCAGTGAGAATACGGACCAGGTCTATCCTGTTGTATTAATTCCCTTTATGGTAGTTATTACCTCTCCACGTAGCCACCTTAAGCACTGGTTCATTCACCCAGCAGCCCAAGATCCACTTTTACCCCAGGCTAGTATAATCTGTTCAAAAAAAGTATTTGAAGAAGGACACAGGGAAGAAGGAAGGAAATTTGGTCTATCCAGGTATCTCTTGATCCCCAAAGAACCTCAAAACCTAGATAGATACCACAGTAACCACTATTTGTGTGGCTTTCCTCTATTTTGTTCCTTCAACCCTTGGGGGTCCATGAGGAGTAGATGCCAGTTAAAACTTTCCAATCGGGCAAAATCTAAGAAAGAGGAGATGAGCCTTGAGATTACAATAATAATTGCAAACATTTTTTTTACCTGTGTCCTTACTATATGCCTGGCACCAATTTAATCATTTTATTTACATTAACTAGGAGAGTCTCCATAGCAATGCTGTGAGGTACTATTAGCATCTTCACTTTCACAGATGAGTACTAAGGCCCAAAGGGGTGAAGCCATGTGACCAGGATCACCCAGCTGATAAATGGCACAAACCAAAGCAGCTGGCTCCGGAGCCATATCTGCCATATCTGTCCTCAGCGGGGAAGCATGTCCCATAAACTATGCTCATCCTAGACTTCAGGCACATCTGGACGAGAGGACTCTGCCCAGAGAATCAAGGAGGCCAGGAAAGAACAGGCATGGGGTTGTCCAAGTCCTCTTTAAACATGGAGAAGGAGATTCGCAAACAGCTGCCCATCAAACCCTCTCCCCCTAATCCAGTCCCCAAAGGCTCCTGTGACCTTGGCAATGGAAGGCAAAATAACAGAGGCATTAACAATAAAACTGCTGGAACCCTGAGCAGATTCAGTTGCTACAGAGGCAGCCCCCAGATGCAGACCTCGTCCTCCTCATCCCTGGGGCTGGTCGGAGGGGCACAGAGCAGATGGCAGCCAGCACGGGCGCCCACAGAACGGTGTGCAGAGCTGCCGCTGTGGGCACCCCCAAGACAGGAAAACCAGAGCAGCAGAGCTGATGGACCCCTGGACTTACCAAGAGAGCAGACCTGATCACAAGTGCTTTCAGCAGGGCTGGCATTTCCACAGATCCCGTGAGGTAGAGACAGAGAAATTCTTATTGGTCTGTATCATCCAGACCCTACTTTTACCTTGGGCTGGTATAATCTGGACAGCAATGATCTTTGTCCAGAAAAAAAAAACACACAATACATCAAACATCAGATGGATATATACGTACACACACACACACACATGGGTTTTGTATGTGAGTATGTGTACAGACATTATGTACTCACACCTCCTTCATTTACAGCTTTAAACAATTTTCCTTATGTTTTTTATTTATTTTTGAGAGATAGAGATAGTGCAAGCAGGAGAGGATCAGAGAGAGAAGGAGATACAGAATCCGAAGCAGGCTCCAGGCTCTGAGCTGTCAGCACAGAGCCCAACACAGGGCTCAAACCCACGAACCATGAGATCATGACCTGAGCCAAAGCTGGACCCTTAACCAACTGAGCCACCCAGGCGCGCCCTCTCATTTACAATTTTACCAAGTATGTATATTTTCTTCCTCTCCTCTGAGTCACTGAGTCAGTTGAAAAAGTAGAGAAGCAATTCTTTTTTTTTTTTTTAATGTTTTATTTATTTTTGAGAGAGAAAGAGAGACAGCGTGAGCAGAGGAGGGTCAGAGAGAGAGAGGGAGACACAGAATCTGAAGACAGGCTCCAGGCTCTGAACTAGTTGTCAGTACAGAGACCAACACGGGGCTCGAACCCACTAACCGTGAGATCATGACCTGAGCCGAAGTTGATGCTTGACCGACTGAGCCACCCAGGTGCCCCGAGAAGCAATTCTTAACCCTTGTGGTGATTTCTTCAGGTTACCTGAATGAAGAACTTCTTCAAAATATCCTTCAGAAGAGACCCACGTGGAGCAAACCTCTGGGACTCAACTCATAAAACGCAGTTGCCTATTTTTAAGATCCTACAGCAGCAATGACTCTCATTCCTACAGCCCTCCGCCTCCACGCCACACACGCTGTCCCTGCAGTTCTCGGGGCACCTGCCTCACCTCCCCAACCTGCTTTAAATCTCTCCGGCCAAGAACAGACCACCCCACTTCTCTCCTTCCCATCCAGTGCCCAGCAAACAGCACTGCCCCCTGCAACTCTCCCCTCCACATGTGGAGGCTGAGCTTTGAGAAGCTGCGCCCCTGGCCCCGCTCTCCCCTGTGCCATCGTGTCTCCTGCCTGCGCCACCCCTGGGGGCCACAGTCTCCAGTTCTGGAGTGACCTGGACGCAGGGTGGGTTGAAGACGGAGCCAAGTCAGAGAAGCAGTGCTGAAAGGCACCGCAGAGGTTTCCCACTCCAGCTTTCGACCAGCGAACGCTAACTGAGCATTTACGGAATGACAACCAGCTCTTCCACCCTGGGAAGAGGGGCAGTGAGACCGGCTTCCTTCCTCAGCTGCCCCTCCATTCGCTTGTTGGACATCTGCAAATCATTAGAAAGTCGTTCACAGTGTGAATCAGAATCTTCCTCCCCATAACGTACCTCCTTTGATTTAGACATCAAACTACACTGTAGGGAGATGGGCTAGATGGGTGATGGGTCCTAAGGAGAGCACTTGTGATGAACACTGGGTGCTGTATGTAAGTGATGAGTCACTGACTTCTACTCCTGAAACCAACATTGCACTGCATGTTAACTAAGATTTAAATTTAAAAAATTAATTAAATTAAATTAAATTAAAAACTGTGTTGTAATTAAACTATGAGGATTTAAATATAAAAATAAAACCCAGGGGCACCTGGGTGGCTCAGTCGTTTGAGTGTCCAACTTTGGCTCAGGTCATGATCTCACGGTTCATGAGTTCGAGTCCTGCGTTGGGCTCTGTGCTTATAGCTCAGAGCCTGGAGCCTGCTTTGCATTCTGCATCTCCCTCTCTCTCTGCCCCTCCCCTGCTCATACTCTGCCTCTCTCTCTCAAAAATAAATAAACATTTTTTTAAAAATACAAACCAAAGGGTATTGGGAGAATATATAGCGAAACATATAATCTTAGATCGGGAGAGATTTTTCTAGATATGACACCAAAAAAGAATTAGTTAAATTTTTGATAGATTAAAACTTAAGTAAAATTTTTGATGAATTTGGCAACATAAATATCTGAAATATGTATACACTAGATTAAAGGCAAAAAGAAACTGAAAAGAAACATTTGCAACCTAGACGGCAGGCAAGGACTAAGAGTCTTCATATTAAAAACTTTTAAAGTCAGTAAGAAAAAGGTAATCCAGGCAGGAAAAAAATGGGCAAAAGACACAAATAGGCAATTTATAAGAGGTATCAAAAAGGCCAAGTCTGAAAGAAAAAGCACTTGATCTCACTAATTATCCAAAACATACAAATGAAGACAAGATACCATATTTTACTCATCAATCTGGCATGTTATTCTAAAATCATATTACCCAGTATTAGAGGAAATGGGAGGAAATAGGTACTCCTACATTGGCAGTACAGCCTACAGAAAAGTTTGGCCACACACATCAAAAGCAAAAACAAAAACAAAGGAAACACTTTAAAATGTTCATAATCCTTCCAGTCCTAGAACTGGACTAGGAAATACATTAAGGAAATACAAGTGTGCACAAAAATGAATTTCCAATGCTATTCATCCCAGAATTCACTGTTAGATAAAAATTGAGGAAAATATGTACAAAATAGAATTTTTAAAAATAAATCATGATAAATCCCTGAAATAGAACACTTTGTAACACTTGAGAATAGTGTTGTGGAAAAATACTTAATGACTTTGAAAGTTGATTATAAGATTCGATTGTAAAAAAAAACAGTTTTACAATGTGTTCTTTTAAAAATTATACTATAATGTATATACCATGTATATTTGTCTAGGGAAATCTATAGGTTATAACCTGAAGGGTTAACAGAGGATCGTGAGAGATGGGATTCACTCACTCTCTCCCTCTGTCTCATTTCTTTGTAATTTTCCAATTTTTTTTGGCAATGATTATCGGTTTCTTTTCTACTAGTAAAATTCTGTATTGTGAACTAAGATTACATTCAGTGTTTTAAGTAGCTCTACCACACAATCTGTTCATGTTTAATCTTTCATAAAAAACAAAGCCCAGGAACATTTTTTTCCTGGTGTTACCTAGTTGAGTTTTTAACCTAAATGCCAATTTTTGCATTTATGCCTGCAGAATGTCATCATTTTAGCCGGGACTCTGACTTCCAGCCTGCTGGGGTCCTTTGGACTCCCGTCTCTGTCATGGATACCTTAGCTTCCTGGCTACGGTACCTTCAGGAAATTTAATCAACGCCTTCTCCTTCCCCCACTCCCCCTCACCGCCCCAGGGTACAGAAGTGAGGATGGGATGCTGTGGGGTCATCCCCCCCCCCATCCTGCATGGGCAGTGGACTGGGAAGAAGAATAGACAGCACAGTTAACCATGTCGACCCCCCAGGACCCGGGAACAGAATGGCAAAGAGAAAAATAGTATCAAAACAGAGAAATTATATGGAGGAGCCACAGAAAAACATTCTGCCTCCAATCTGATTACAGAGCCAAAGAAATAAGACCTCCGGGGCCAGCTCTCCTGGCTGCCTGCCTCATCTGCAGACCCAGGCACTGTGGTTGACCCACTCTGCATCACTCACTTAAATGGCAACGACATCTGACAGACAGAGCATCGAGCCATGGCCCCGTGTGTCCCTAATGTGGTTAGAGCTGGAGAAATTCTTCATCAGAGAATATACTAAAGCGTTTAGTGTCCCCTGGATGCATTAGGGGCGGGTTCTGTCAGCCTCTGTGAAACACCTCTGTGTTTATCCTGAAAACCCCTGAGCCGGCTCCACACTGATGTCCTCATTACTCATCTCCAGAACCCCAGCCAGTCTCCGTGACTCAGCCAGGTGGCCCCATCAGCGCCCCTTGGCTCTCTTCATTTCCTTCCAGGTCTCTTCTGGGTCCCTTGCCTCCCTCTTTCCTGGGAGCCACAGTCCCCAGCTAAGCTGCAAAAAGGCCCCCACTTGCTGTCCTCACCCTCATCCTCCTACGCCCCCTAATACCCCCAGCTGTTCCCTCCTACCCAGCAACTGTGCCCGTCCTTCCTGTCCTTCAGGGCCTGCCAAAGGCCACCTTCTCCTGACGTCTTCTCAGCTCTCACTAGCCAGAATTAGGAGTGCTCTCCAGCACTCGCAGGGAACTCGATTTCCCTCCAGCACCTCTGAAGCAAGCATCTAAGGGGGGAGGTGGGGTGAGGAGCCATCGTAAGGGAGAGTATCAGTTCCTACAGGGAGGAAAGACCACCACCTCCTGCTCTTTTATGCTTTGCTTACAGCATAAACCCAAGTTCATGGACTTGGTGTACCTGGGCTGGAGTTTCTCCTACTATATATACAATATTATACTACATTATACTCTCCATGTACTATATATACCACATCATACTATAGTATACTGTACTCTACTATACCTATACTCTGATTTCCTGTGAGAAAGAAGGGTTTACAATCATTCCTAACAACCATTATTACACAAACACTTACCTACCTAATATTCAGAAGTCTGAAGTTAGGAAAAGAGCTCTGTTTTACAAAAGAAACTCATTATACCTCATCGTAATTACAACATCGTTGTTGCTGCCATTGTTAATCACCTTCATTTACTATGTAGCTGTTATGAACCAGGTCCTGGTCCGTGTGCTCTGGGCATACTATTTCTAATCATTGCAATATTAGCAAAAGGTAAGGCCTAACTCCACATTAGAAATGGGAAAAATTAAGGCACAGAGAGGTACAGTGATTTGCCAAAGGTCTGATTACTCAAACTTTATGAAGTCAGGATTTAAACCTGAGATCCAATTCCACAGTCCTACTCTCTCCACTATTCAGTGTTTCCTGGTAAACTGTTAGACTCTTCTCGCAGATTGTGAATTACTGAGCTGTATGTAAGTGGTTTTGTTGGGTGAACAGTGGTGTCATGGTTAAGAATAGGGTTCGGGGACACCTGGGTGGCTCAGTCAGTTAAGCATCCAGCTTTGGCTCAGGTCATGATCTCACAGTTCGTGGGTTCGAGCCCCATGTCAGGGTCTGTGCTGACAGCTCAGAACCTGGAGCCTGCTTCAGATTCAGTGTCTCCCTGTCTCTCTCTCTGCCCCTGCCTTCCGCTCCTCTTTCTCTCCCTTTCTCAAAAATAAAATTTAAAAAAAAACATTAAAAAAAAGGAATAGGGTTCAGTAGCCAGGCATTCTGGGTTTAAATCCTGGCTCCACTGTTTACTAGCTGAGAGACCTTGTTTAAAACACTCATCTTCTTCATGGCTGAGTCTCTTCTTCAGCTGTGAAATGGCAAGTTGGCTCAATGAAATCTTAGCTATGGCGATCCTGTATGCCAGCCATGTCCTGACAGTGAGCTCCATAATCCCTGAGAGCCAATCTACAAGAAAGGCATAATCAACCCAGCCGGGAAGCTTATGAGATAAAGGGCTAGAAAGAGTTTTGAAACCACCATAACTTGGAAGATCCCTCAAAAATTTAAAAACAAAATCCAAAAGTACCTTGTTAGTAATTTGAAAGTCATTTTATAGTTCAAAGAATGCTTCTGATGAGCACATTTTCAGAGATGTGAGGTTTACCAGTTGTCCTGGCAACTGGAAAAGGGTTGTGAGAGCATGAGGATCAGAAAGGAACTCTGTGCTTTCAGTGGCTCATTTAAAACCCTTCTTTCAAGTGGTCTTTAACGCCAATCGGTAAAAGTCCAAATTGCCAAATTGCCAGTCTTGTTACCTCGCACACAAATCTTCCAATTCTGCATGGCACAAGCTTCTACTCAGCCTTCAATACCCAGCTCTAATGCCCCTTGCTCAGTAGAACCTTAATTGATTTTGGTGGGGAGAAGCCATTGTTACTCTACCACTGCCGCTATAGTCCCTCTGTAGCCCTCTCTACTGAAGCCCTCCTTACATTGTGCACCGAAGGTTTATGGAAAACGTTTCCAGCCACTCTTTGTCATGGATAGTGAGGTGGTAAAGGGCTACATCCTGGTCATCCTTCATCTTTGTATCCCAAGTACCTGGCACAGATCAAGAACCAAGTCTATATTTCTGAGGGCACACATAATTTAATAAATAACATACAATGCTAGTGAAAAACCACTCCAACTTAAACCAGAATTTTGTTTGAACTTCATATATAGTAACTCCTAAATCACCACCAGCATCATCATTTCATCATCAAGATCATTAAGATCGCAACAATACAGACTGTGTCACTGAGAAAACTCAAGAACCTCCATGGCAGATCTTCTTGCTCTATTCTCCAAAATAAATGTCAATCAAAAGACTTTCTCAGGTCGCAAATATAGCGACCTTCCTTTTGCAGTCAGTGTGCCACCTATGTTATAGCAAAAGCACATAGACCATTCAAACGTTGATTTATTGTTCTTGTAGGACTACATAAGCCTATGTCCACAGAGACCACACATAGTAGGCACTCTGGTGAATATTTGCAGTATGGTGAGTATTTATGGTGTGAGGCAGGTCTTCTGTGGTGCTACGTTGGAAGTCAACTGTCTACATTCTTCTGTTTAGACCACCTAGTTGGGAAGGAACAGGTGGTGTTACAAGGGGGAAAAAAAGCACTCAGTCAGAAAACTCAGGTTTAAGTTCTAGCTCTGCTGTTTGGCAACTGGGTGACCTTGGGCAAATCACTTGCCAATCTGGGAAACAGTTTCCTCATCTGTTAAAAAATAGGGATAATTTGCCTTGTCTTGTTGTGGGAAGTCCATATAATCAATACCTGGTAAACTATCTAACACAAGCCTGATAATGGTAGTCAGTGGACATCTGTAGGGTATGAACTTGGTTCTGTGGTTTTGCTAGACTTCCTTCCTCAACCTCAGGATCCAGAATTTTATTTGTATCCATCCTATTAGCATCCAAAATGAGAAGAGGAAGGAAGAATAGAAAACAGAAGTGAGGCATTGACTCCTTGGAGGGAAAAGGTGCCTTACCCAATTGGACTAGGGGGTGGGGCTGAGGGAAAGCATCAAGAAAAACCAACAGACACACACACACACACACACACACCACACCACACCAGATGCTGGGTATGATAATGTGGAAAAACTCAGCTTCTTTTGACTATATAAAATATGACACTCTCCTTTATGGGAACCACTCCTATTTGTGCCTAACTGTATACTCGTGCACATGATTTAATATATTTGGCTTCACTTGGCTGTGTTAGTACGCACACCGCATCTTCATTAATGTGTTGTTTATTTGTTGAAGTCAGACAGCAACTACTTTGAAAAATTAAAGAATATGTTGCCTCTTGTTCTTGTTGATATTGGTGACCAAGAAAAAGCAACTTAAAAAAATATGGATAGACCCATTAGGATGGCAGTTATCAACAAGATGGGAAATGACAAATGTTGGTGAGGATGTGGAGAAATTGGAATCCTGGTGCGTTGCCAGCAGGATTTTAAAATGCGGCAGCCATGGGGGGAAACAGGATGTCAGTTCCTCAAAAAAATAAACATGGAAATACCATATAATCAAGCAGTTCCACTTCTGGATTTTTACTCAAAAGAATTAAAGGCAGAGACGGAAACAGATACTTACACAATAGCGTTCACAAAAGCATCATTTACAATGGGCAAAGGTGGAAACAACCCAAATGCCTCCCAAAGCATGAATGAATAAGATGTGGTATACACATACAAAGGAATAGTACTAGCCTTAAAAAAAAAAAAAAAAAAAAAAGGAAATTCTGATATAATGCTACACGTGGATGGCCCTTCAAGACATTATACAAAGTGAAATAAGCCAGACATAAAAGGGTAAATATTGTATGATTCTACTTATATGAGGTACCTAGACGAGGCAAATTCATACAGACAGAAAGAGAATGGGGGTCTCCAGGAGAATGGGGGGTAACAGGGAGTTGTTGTTCGATGGGTACAGAAATGATGGTTGCAAAACACTGTAATTGTACTTAATACTAGCTGAAATGGTTAAATGGTGAATGTTATGCCGTGTATATTTTATCACAATAAAAATCCATATATATGGAATGCATTTCTGCGGTGTGCTGTTTGCGTTGGTTCTCAATTTCTCCTGAATTGTTTCAGTATAATAGCTGGCAAACTGGCAAAGGAGGAAGTGTCCCAAGCTGGCCAGCTTCAGTTCCTTTCTGGAGACCTGCATTTGGAAGGATCCTGAAGGGACACAATTTTCAATTCCTCCTCTTGAGTATCCCAAACCCTGCCAACAGGATTGGCAAAACATTGAACTAGGTCATTCTCCTTCCGGAGCCTGGGACTCCCCAGCAGGTCCTTGACGGAAAACAACCCCACCCTAGAGCCCTGTCCTGTGCTTCTGTACCCAGCCACCGAAATGACCTGCTGGGGCTTCTCAGGATTCACTTAAGTAACCAGAATTCAAGAAATGGGTGTTACAGACTCAATAGCCTAACCGGCAGCATCTCCCAGAAAACGTATCTGCATTTTCACCAGGTTGTCTGGAGATCATAGTTTAAAAGGAGCAAACACAAATCCATCCTCTCAACAAATACTTGCTGTTCTGGGACACACAGCTGCATGATGCTTTTCCTTTCAAGGATACGCAGGGCACGTGTTGCAGGCACATCAGTGAAGGCAACAGTTAACCTGCTCGTTGGAAAGACCAGAACTCTGAGCGCCCACAGAGAACCATGGGCACCTCTCTGTGTGGCACTGGTCTCAGCCTGTTGAGGGTGATGCTGTTGGCTAGAGATGCCTGGAAGCACATACCTGGGTCTGGGTTCCCCTTCCAGGACCAGTGTTGTGGCTGGATCAACCCTTGTGGTTCTTTTTATGATTACACAATGCCCTCAGAAATAACCAGGAGGAAACTTTGGAAAACAACATTTATGACTCAAAGGTCCAGGGAGGACACACCGCACACCTGAGGCCACACAGCAAGGTCATGGGTAGAGAAAGGAAGAGGGGTTGTGGCGGGGGGCGGGGGGGGGTGCTTTGCACAGGACTGGGGTTCTGCTTTTATCAGGGTCAAGGATGAAGACCTGGGGTTCACAGATTCACTTTTTATCAGTAAATTAAAACATAAAAGTGAGAATTTAAACATAAGAAGGAGGGCTCCTGGGTGACTCAGTTAAGCTTTTGACTCTTGATTTTGGCTCAGGTCATGATCTCATGGTTTGTGAGACAGAGCCCCACATTGGTCTTTTGCTGCTTGGGATTCTCTCTCTCCCTCTCTCTGCCCCTCCCCTGCTCACATGCGCGTAAGTGTTCTTCCTTTCTCTCTCTTAAAATAAATAAACTTAAAAAAAATTTTTTTTAAATAAACACAAGAAGAAAAGAGGGGAAAAGTGGCCAACAGGTCAGTTATCTAAATCAAGCAGACTTAAAACAAAGGAGCTTGGGGGTGGGGAAAAGGGCAGCTCTGCTCAGGTTTTATGCAGATAGCTGTCTTTGAAGTGGATGCCTCAGCAATCAAAGCTTAAATCAGGCACTTGCACTACAAAAAGAAACCCCAACTGTCGGGCTCACCCTACACTCTAAGTGTGGATCCTCTCGCTTATAAAGCGGGCTCAGTCAGTTACTCACTGGTTCATGGGTTCAAGCCCCACGTCGGGCTCTGTGCTGACAGCTAGCTCAGAGCCTGAAACCTGTCTTCAGCTTCTGTGTCTCCCTCTCTCTCTAACCCTCCCCTGCTTGTGCTCTCTCTCTGTCTCTCAAAAATAAATAAAATATTTTTAAATAAATAAATAATAAAGTGGACTCTTGGGCCACACTCCCTCTCTTGGGGCTACTTCATTTCTAACCTGCACTGATTGTGCACAGCTCCCGCCACACCAGCCTCTCAGGTTACTCACCTGAGCCCCATTCCAAACCGAGGGCTTGGTAAATCAATAACACTGCCTTCCCACCCAGTTAATCTCAGAGGTTGCCTAAACAAGGGCATGGCCAATGCAGCTTTCAACCTCGTCGTTTGTGGTTATTGGATTACCCCCCACGGTCCCAGCTAAATTCCCTTAGCTCAAAGCTTTGCTTTTGTATGACACAGGCAGTTCTTTTTTTTTTTTTTATGTTTTTATTTATTTTTGAGAGAGAGAGAGTGCAAGCAGGGGAGGGGCAGAC